>APFE030715350.1:24762-270865 GCA_000404065.3 Pinus taeda | reverse complement strand
TATGATTTTTCCTCCCTCTTCAATTTCTGGCAATATTGTTTGAATTGGGATCTTTTGCAACTTTTGAATAAGTGGCCATACTTCTTTGTCCTTCTTCCATTCAGCCCTTGCTTCATTTATCCAATCTGGTTGGATAATAGAAATAGCACAAACAATGCTTCCACATCCTCATCCTTGAAGAGTCTTCCCATTCGGTAAGGTCGCCATTTTTTTAAGTGCATGTAGTATTGCCAACATTTCCTTCTCATAAATAGCTTGCTTGAGATGTAGCAGTAAAAATACCCAATCACCTACATCACCACATTTTTCACTATGATGTTGATCTACCTATTGTTTCGTTTGATTTTTCACTGAAGTGGCATTATCTTTTAAAAGTTGGAGAACTTGTTGTTGATGCTCGTTGTGATATTTCATTGCTTCAACCTTTTTCTTCTGGATATGTCCTTCTATCTCTAGATTATGGGGAGTGGTAATTTCTTCCAATCCTTTACAAGATATGGTCGGATTCATTTCTTGATGCTCGATGTGATCATTCACTTCTTGAACATTTTTCTTCTTGATACGTCCTTCTATCTTGATAGTTTGAGGAGTGGTAATTTTGACCAATGAATTACAAGATATGTTTGGATTTATTTCTTCATTCTTGATGTGATATTTCACTTCTTGCACCTTTTTCTTCTTGATATGTCCTTGTATCTTGAGTGTTTAAGGAGTGGTAATTCTTGCCAATGCTTTACAAGATATGGTATGATTCATTTCTTCTTTCTCTGGGGTGGGGTCCTTCCGTATATCCTCTTCTTTTGATGTTTCTTTATCCTTTTCTTCCTCCTCTTCATACTCTATGTAAAATAGTTTCTTCTTAGCACACTTATGACATTTAGTGCATTTTCTATCACAATTGTAACAAAGCCCTTTTTCTCTTTTTTCTTCCAATTGTTGTGGTGTAACCCTTGTAGGTTGTGGAAGGCTAGGAGAAACAACACTTCCATCTTTATAGTTGTGAAGGGTAGACTTCCTTGTTGCCATAATTTTACTTTCCCCTATGTAACAAAGCCCTTTTACTCTTTCCAATTGTTGTGGTGTTGCTCTAAAGAAGGTGTTGCTCTTCGTATCCTCATAATGTGCTATCATTTCCTCCGTGAAAATTGACCACGTAACAAGTTGTTTACGAGAACAAAGCCCTTTATACCATAAAAATTGATCTGGTTCTAAATATGAAGATGCAATGCATACCCTTTGTAATAGTGGTACACCATGTAGATCAAAATATTGCTCCATCTGAAGTATCCAATTTACCGGATCCTTGCCATCAAACTTCCTCATATTGCCTTTTCTTGATTTTAGGAGCTCGATCTTGAAATGACTATAACTCTGTAATTTAGTTCTTCCACTTTTGAAGTTGTGACCTGCAGTGGCCCTAGGCATCCTCTTTCCAATGCCACCAGTGTGATCCAAATTGGATTATCCAAGGAAGAGTTATGCCAAATCTCCCACAGTGCCCTGATTATAGACTAGTTCAGTAGAGCGAACTTGTACGACGTGCCACGTGTCACTGTTTTGACCTTTGGCTCTGAAAAATATATACAAAAAACTATAGTCTGTCCTCTTTCTGTACCTTCTTACGAAATTTCAATCCGATGCTCAGAGAGAAAGTTATGACGATTTTTCCCAAGTCACCTGTATGGAATGTAATTCAGGAGTTTGCAAAAAGACCAACTTCCTCAGATCATATCTTCGCAAATATAGCGCAAAAAGCTCTGAAATTCGGACCCGAGGTTCAGAGCGATTTTGGCTCAAATGGGTTTTTTTTTTTTTTCTCTTCGCTTTTGAAACGTTGCAGAAAAAAGTTATAGCGAAAATTCCACGATGACCTATTTGGAGCAGCGAAGCTCTGATACCAAATGTTATGAAACCAGCTCACAAAAAGATAGAAAAGATAGGTCAATGCCTTAGAATTCAGCGTCTTTGAGGGGGCAACCTCCTTTACATTACACAAATGAACATTTCTTGGATGATACAAATGAAAAGACCTCATTTCTATATATAGGAGTCTAAGGGGTCATAATATAATCAAAGCTGACATAACAATAATAATGTAAGGGCACAATAATAACAATAGTGGGCTTCTATGGGGCACAATAGTAACAATATGGGCACTACAAGGGTACATCAATATAATAAGGGGGTTGTACTAATAACAATAAGGGGTTACCCTAGTAGTATAGGGGCCTAACACGGTGTCCCTTGTGTGATTGTCTTAGTGTATTTCAGTTCATGATTTGTATGTGTGTGTACGCTGCAATAGTGTTTGACATCGATATTTATGTAATTAAATAACTTGTTAATGCAAAGAACAAGTAGGAGATGTTAAACCAATAATTGCAGTAGGGGTTTCTGATGTGTAGATTCAGAAATTTTCAAATTATTTTGCAATAAAAAAGGGAATATGACGCATAGATGATAATTTAGAAGGAAAACCAAGTCTATATTAACTCTCATAGATGATTACATGATGGCAGAGTTTCAATGGAGGTTTGGCCAAGTTTCGAAGTTTCAGGCACCAGTACGGCCCAAAACATGAGGTTCCTAGAAGTTTCGTTCAACATAGGTTCAAAATCCTTGTTTGGTGGTCTACCAAGAGGGATAGCTTCAAAAACCTTCTGGTGTTTATCCAACAAGGACTGGATAACTATTGAGTAATGCCAATCCCCTTTTGATGTCTTTCGCCGCATTATCATGCATTGCACAACCCATGCTATGTCTCCCTGGAAAAAAATAACTTCCATCTTCTTAGCCGTGACCACCTTTGGAGCGTCGATGGTCATTCCTTTTTGTCACACCCTTTGTCCTTCTGGTATGACCCATTCCATTTCCGTGGTATGATAATCATTCGAGTGCCTCCATATGGAAATGATTGAGTATACCCTTAACACCACGTTTGTATTAGCAAGCTTTACCACATAGAAATCATCCACTAGGGTGTAATGTCCCATCTTCAATTCCATTTGAGGAACCATCCTCAAACACGAAATCCTTCGTCCTCCATCCACTTCTTCGTCAAAACCCTTCAACTCTTCTAGAGCCAAATGCCTCCTAGCGACCAAGGATGCATCTATAAAATTATGAGTGGATTCTCCATCAATGAGGATCATAACCTGTTGCCCCTGTATGACTCCCCTTACTCTAAAGGTGTTCTATCTAGGGACGCATGAGAGCTTGGTTGTACTAGCCCCAGTCGGTTTTCTTTTTGGTGGCTCTTTGTCACTGTTGCTGCTGCTATGCTCCTCCTCTTGAGTCGCTACTTGTTCTTCCTCCTCTTTGTTGTCTGACATCATCTCTATGTAGTAAACCTTCCTTTTGCCCATGCATCTATGTCCTAGGACCCAAGGTTCTTTGCAGCTGTAACAAAGCTTTTTTCTTCTTAACTCATCTCTGGTTTCTTCTGCTTTATTCTTCCCTTGCCAGTGCTTCTTCTCCTCATTCTTTTGTGGGGGAATGAATGTAGCCGATGCCTTCCTGCGCACTGCATCTTCCATATCCCTGGTTTTGGAAATAGTGTCCTGAAGTGTATTAGGCTTAAAAGCCTTCACCCAGCCATGCAATGGATCACTTAGCCCTTCCAAGATTAGCATCACCAACTGATCTTGGGATATATATGTCACCATCACTGCTAATCTTTGGAACTTCGTGATGTAGTTGTTCAAGCTCCTTTTCTGCTTAAGTTTTGCTAGATCTCTAAAATGTAGCTTCAAATTCTTCTTATCAAATCTATGGATTAATCTATTTGTAAACTCCAAATAGGAGGTGATGTTAGCATGTCTAAGTGTGGACAACTCGTGATACCACCATTCATGTGCTTCGCCCTCCAAATGTAGTGTGGCATACTGGATTGCCTCTGACTCCCTCATGGGGTTAAGCTAGAAATATGTATTAAGCTTTTGTACCCATCCTCTCACTATGCCATTGGAAGTGCCATTGAGAGTTGGTATATTTACTTTCCTTGCCTTCTTCGGCACATCGTTGTTCATACACCACTTGTTGTGATCTCTTGATTTACTCCTATGCATGATAACGCAGTAATCCTAGAGTGATATTTGCGCTTAGAACTCTGCTCACATTGCCTGGTACTCCCTCATGTAGTCCAAGAAATTTTCATCTAGCCTTTGTTGGTTCCTCCAGGAATTTGGGCATTAGTGGCCTTGACGAAGCTTGTTTTAGTGGGGGAACTGGATTGAAGGAATTAGTAGCTTCAGCATGGTGATTATCATCTCCTCCAAACAAGATGTAATTTCTGTGTGAGCCGTTTGCTCCATTATTGGACTGACTCACACAGAGGCTAGCCACAAATTGAGCAACATCTTTTAGGGCCTAGGCCATCTCATGTTGTCCTCTGGTTATCATCTAGGCCACTCGTTTTGTCCTTTTTTAATCACTTGGGCCACCTCATTTTGCCCTCCGGCTATAACCGGGGTCATCTCACGTTATCCTCTAGATATCTCCTGAACTATTTCCTATTGGCCTTTGGCTAAACCAATCAACATGTGTTTGAAGCTTTCCAAGGGTTGTTCTTCACGGTCCCCCATTTTTCGTTCTTCTTTCTCCTATTCTAAGTGGAGATTCTCCTTTTCCTTCTTTTTCTTCCTATAGGTTATGTACCTTGATCTCTTGGAATCATCAACTGTGGTAACCCTTTTAGGCTGGCAGGAACATCGAATTCGATACCATTGTAATATCCCTTAGGGTTATTTTCACTGAAAGTTAGGGAATTTACTTTAGTAAAATTATATCAGTAATTTTTAATCCAAGATACCATAAAAGTTTCCCAAATCCACATAGTAGAAATTGTCAACAAAATTAAAATAAAATTTGCAATTTTGAAAAACCCAAAAATTAATGATTTTTTTTTTTTTTTGTAACTCTGGCAATATGTTATTAATTAGAATCCTAGGAGGAAATTTACAAAAATTTCTGTAGCAAAACTTGGGAAATGTTTCTTGAAAAATTGGATCCTCATTCTTTGCCAATTCAAGCTCCCAACATACTGAGAATTAAAGCCTTGACCTCCCCATTATACATGACTTTTTTGTAATTAGAATTCTGCCCTCTTGATATGCATCTCGACCCACAATTCGTCTATTCAAAATTATGAAGATTTTGGCCTTTGGGATTAATTAATTTTGCCCCTTCAACTGATGTGATGTGGCCTCCAAATTAGGGTTTGATTCTGGTACTAAGCTTAATGGATTTCAGCCCCATTTAAAAGTAGAACTCGCTCCTAGAACTTCATAAATTCGATTGGAAATTTCGTCCCCTTTTTATTGGAATTCGGCCCACACAGATTGATAGCCACTTAACTAGTTCGACCCTTCACATTTTTGCCCTAGGAATTGGCAATTTGCACTAGGGTTTTAAGATCAATTTGAGCTTTAAGTGGATGAGATTTTGGCCTCCCTTACCGCTCAGTAATTTTACCCTTTCTCTGGGTTGACTCGGTCTCTAAGGAAGCACAATTTTGAGACTTGCAAATGCTCTTTGGTTCAACCTCCTCAAGCACAACAATTTGGCCCTGGCTCTGTAATTCTCCTTGTTGTAGCACATTGTTTCCCTGCATAATCAATGAGTAGCTAGGGTGGATTTGTAACCACTGAAACTAATCGCCACCAGCTAGGGTGTGTATTCCAACACTGAAACTGGGAACTATCGAGGTTTTTTTCGTCACTCAGTTTGCTGCCCGAGCTACAAGAAAATTCACCAATAATTCTTCACATGCCTTCCTTTGAGTCTCCTTCTCCTTTTAATAATATTTTCTTCCTGTGAAAACCATGGGTGGTAAACAAAAACTATGGGTCACTTTATTTTTCCTAAAGTGACTTTTACCACCTTTATTTAATTATTATTTATTTTATTATGGTGACCCCTTTATTTTTTGTTAATAACCCATGGGATCTAGTTAGGCTATGACTCCAACCCTTTCATGTTTCTACGGATTGGAAAGGGACATCGCTCTTGCCTAGATTACTCCAATGAGCTAGTGATTCACCATGGTTACAAAGAAAATAAAAGAGTAGACTCTAGAGTTTCTTTTAGAGACTAAAAAGCATTGTTTCTTATTACTCTTTGACATTTTACATATTCACTTATTTATCTTTACGAGTCTTTACTAGTTGTCTTTAGGGTTTTATACTAGACATGGTGTCTCAGAACCAAATATCTATTCTCTAGCACAAACAACTTGTTTATATAAATTTATATCATAATAATCAAGTTGATGGTGAGTAGTCTCAAGGACTTCATTTCTGTTATTGAAATGAAGTTCCATTAAGGTGTATGCATGCTTGTGGCATAAAGAAAAACTAGTTACTCTTACAAGGATATTGTAGAAGAGATGTGTGATGTATGGGTACCATTTTTAATATAATAATGTTGATGATTATGGCTTGGATAAGTGCTTCTACATAGGCTAGGTGTCAAACATGTAGAAGTTGTCGAAAGCCCCTCTAGGTACTTGCTTAATTTATTCAATGACTTTTATGATTCTTTCCTAAGTATAACTTAGAAAATCACATTGATTAATTTATTAATTGATGTTGGCTATTGGGCTAAGGTTTTCTAATGAAAAGTAAATTAATTTACTTTAGTGTGTTCGATATAATCTCTACCGTTGATATAAGTGGTTTAGGTTTTAATCCTAACCATCACTTTAGAGATCTAGGGTTAGGGATCTAGCTCAATAAGAAATTATAAAAGAAGCCAAAGGAGAGGTGGAAGACACATCGTTGAGAGAGAGATTTTCTCAAAAGTAGTGAGAGACTTGTTGAATTTGTAACTATGGTTGGTCTTCACAATGTATATTTGGTCACCTGATTTACTTGTATTTATTATTGTAAAGCATATTTTAAATGCTAGAGTAAAAAAAAAAAATATATTTTGAGTCAAAGTCCCATTGCGACTTTTGAAAGAAGAAAATTTGAATGTTTGAATTGTATTCTTTGGTTCCAAAAGAAGTCAAGTCAGCCTCCCTTCAAGTCAAGTCGGCCCAGCCAAAAGACACACCCATTCGGCCAAGACAATACACTATATAAAGACAGTTCGATCTCCTCCACTTGGGCATTTCACATCTTTCACACAAGACATCTTTTGGGCAAGCAAAAGAGGGACGAATAGGACGAAGAAGAAGACGGATTGGCTCTCTCTTGCAACTCACACGTGTGGATAGACTCTCTTCTCTCTGTTTTGCAGTTTTTCTGGGCATTTTGTTGCAGGGGGCCGAAATTTTGGGCAATTGCAGGGGCTGAAATTCTGGGGAAATTGGTAGCTGCAGGAAGGCCAAAATTTTTGGTTTAGATAAGGCAGAGTGAATTTCTAGATTAGATTGGGTGACTTGACTTGGAGGGGAAGACTAAGTTTGACCATAGGTTTAGGTGTGTCTCTTATTGAATAGAAACATTTCTCTATTGAAAAGGTTGCTGGGTTTTCCCAGGGTAAATCTTGTCTCTTCTTTGTGCATTTTGATCTCTACTGTTCTTTTATCGTTGAATTTCCGAAGTATAATTGCAGAAAGATATATTGGAATAATTTAAAAGAAGAGCTACATCAAAAGTAATTATCAATAATTCAGAAATATTGTGCTAGTCTACATTGCACTTAGAAAATCAACATGGCATCAAAGCTTTGTTAAAGAAAGGAACTTTGAGATCACTTTTGAAGAAACCCTAATTTGAGATTATCATTGTTGAAGTCCTTCTTGATTCGCATCCATGGCCTCCTCTATGAAATCTAAAAATAAGTTGGAAGGAGCCTCAAACTTTAGGGCTTGGAAAGTTAGAGTTGATACTATTCTTGCAAAGAACAAGGTATTGGATATTGTAACAAGGAAAGTTGTTGAACTAATAGATGTTGCAGGAAAAGAGAAGTTTAAGGAAGATGATATCAATGCCATGTGCATCATTGTGGACTCCTTTAGAGATCGTCTTATCCCTTACATTGCAAAGTTGGATACTTCTAAGAAGATGTATGATGCCCTACAAATCTCTATACTATCAAGAATGTTGGTCAAGCCATGAGTTTGATTTGTGATGTGATGATGATGAATGATGACACAGTTGCTTGATATTTTGTAAGGGTTTCTCAAATAAAGGATCAAATTGCAACAATTGGAGAAACTATTCTTGAAAGTGAAGTTCTGACAACAACACTCAATGGTCTCCCTAGATCATGGAATGCATTTGCAACAAGAAGGAAATACGTACATTTGAAGAATTGTGGGCCTCTTGTGCTCAAGAAGAATCAAGGATTATATCGAGAGATAGGAAAGAAGAAGCTTCTCAAGCATTAGCAACTCGCTTCAAGAATAAAGGAAAGAAGGCAGGTGGCTCTCAACACAAGAAGTCAAAGAAGAAGGACATTTCTAAGATTCAATGTTATGGCTGTAAAAAATTTGGGCATTTCAAAGGGATTGTCCAGAGATGGCTAACAACAAGAAGAGAAAAGGAAAACAACATGCTTCCACAGTTGATGTTGAAGAGGAATATCCAAAGAAGCCCAAAGGTGACAAAGATTTCTTCCATTTTTCTGCTCAAACAGGCTCTATTACAGATGATGATGATATGTGGTTGGTAGATAGTGGCACATCAAGGCATATGACCAGAGAGCGTGGAAATATTTCTAGCATAACAGAAAACAAGCTGTCCCAAATGGTTAAGCTTGAATACAATCACAACTATGGAGTCAAAGGAGTTGGAAAGGCATCCATAGAGTTGGAATTTGACAATAACATGCATCTAAGCAATGTTTTATATGTACTAGGTTTGAAAAAGAATCTTATCTCTATTTCTTTTTGGAAGATAAAGGAGATAGGGTAGCTTTTGTGGATGGGACAGTACTTGTTTGGTCCAAGGGATCTAGTATAGATGATGCTAGGGTTATTGGGATTCGTGAAGGAAGATTGTATAGACTTGTGAGTCAACCAGCTCAAGCCCTAGTTCATGGTGAAATCAATCCAAGTGAGCTATGGCATAGAAGGTATGGACATCTTCATTATAGAGCATTACCTGAATTGAATGAAATAGTTTCAGACATCCCTGAACTGCAGATAGATCATAAAGGTGTCTATAAAGGTTGTGTTGTTGGGAAGAACATCAAGAAACCATTTCCAAGCAGTGACAACAGATCTAAAGAAGTATTGGATTTGATACACTCTAATGTGTGTGGTCCAATGCTTGTGAGATCACTTGGAGGTTCATTGTATTATGTGACATTTACTAATGACTTCTCTCGCAAGACATGGATTTATCTTTTGAAGACTAAGGATGAAGTCTTCACATGGTTTCAGGAATTCAAAGGTGAAGCAAAGAACTTGATAGGTAAGAAGATCAAGATTTTGAGATCTGACAATGGAGGAGAATACACCTCGAAAGAGCTTGTAGCTTTTTGTAAGAAGGTTGGGATTAAGAGGGAGTTGATTTCTTCCCTTAATCCACAACAAAATGGTGTAGCAGAATGAAAGAACAGTTCCATTGAAGAGTTTGTCAACGAAACGATGCATGACCAAGATTTGCCATTATTCTTATGGGGAGAAGCATCGTTAACAACCATATATATTCAGAATAGAAGTCCTCATCGAATTCTGGAAGGTATGACTCTTGAAGAAGCATTTTCTAGAAGGAAGCCAGAGGTTGGGCACATGAGAATCTTTGGTTCTATATCCATGTTCCTAAGAATAAGAGGAACAAGCTTGAGCCTTCAGGGAAGAAAGGCATATTTGTTGGTTACAGTGAATCATCTAAAGGTTATAGAATCTACATTCCAGAGAAATCACTGATCGAGGTCAGTTGGGATGACACTTTTGATGAGAAAGTGACATTTTGGAAGTCCAAGGAAGTTTCATTGGACTCTCTTGATGAGGTAAAACATGAGGGCGAGCATTCAAGTTCTATAGAAGGTCCTGTTACATACATTTTTTCAACATTCTAAGGAAGCAATTGTACCAAATTTTTCAAAGGATCAAGATCATCGACCATCAGTTCTTTAGTCATTGTAAACCCATTCTGCAAAATTTGTAATGTAAATGATGCTAGTAATACCATATATGTATGTAACAACCTAGGTGAGCCTATTATTTTGGTGACAAATTTCATCCTAGGAGGTTTTTCGTCTCACTGATTTACCTGTGTTTCTAAACACGGACAATCGACATAGTTTTTTCCTCCAACCTCACCCCAAAGCTGGGGTGGAATTTTTCGTCAAAGTCTTAGGTGAGTCTTAGTGTTTTAGTCGAGTCTTCTTTAAAAGTGATTTGGGAATAATTTAAGGTAGTTGACTAAACTATTTTATTACAAGTCACTTGGTCTACTAAATCATATTGTGTCGCAGAAATGGGTGTGTATTTGAGGGTCTATAATGAACGGGTATTCTCCCTTCAAGGGTTGAATTATGTAAAATCTTATGTAAAAAATATTTTATTGCATGGTCCTTCATGATGATGATGATGATGGTGGTGGTGGTTAACGTCCACTGAGACCAAATTGGTCTATTGGACCTACAATTTTCTTACGTCTTAATCGTTTGGCTTCTCGTCATTCTTGGCGAGCTTGGTGTTGTAGCTTTCTTTTTTTCTCTACGGTCTTCCAACTTCCTTTATCTTGCATCTCCTTCATCTCTTCTGGTTCTTGGGACATTGGTGTCTTAGCTTCGCGATCTGTTGTGTTCGCCCCTTTGAAGATAGTTAGAGAAGAAGTTTGGTCTGGGAGATTTGCTTTGCTGTTAAATGAAGATTTATTTTGTGCGGTATTCGAATCCTCATAACTGTTGATGCTTGAGGGGTTGTCGAGTTCACTTTTTTGCTGTTGGGCGGGGCTTTCCCCGTGCTTGTCTTGAGAGTTGTTTCTTTCTTGCCTGATTTCTTGCGATTCAGAGTTTTCTGGAGAGTGTTCTTCCTTGATGACAGTGTAATGTTCTTTTTGTGCTCCTTCCCACCATGTAGATTTGTGGTGATTCTTTCTAGCATAATTTTCCTGGGAGGCTTTTGGGCAATTTTGGCTAGATGGCCTATCTCAAAGCGGGATTGACATCTGAAGAGGACACTTTCATAATCGAGTTTCTGGTTCCACACATAGTCTTTACTTGTTAGGTTTATTCTAGCTGGGAATCTGGCGCTGAAGTCCATTTCTACATAGATGCGTGCATAGGTGGTTCTGGCATATTCCTTTGTTTCTGGGCACCTGTAGTAAAATTTCCCAATTGCATTTCCAATGGCTTTTAGCGAGGAGAAATTCCAGAGATGCAAGGGTAGGTTTGGCAATCTCATCCAAATTGGTGCTGAGGTTATCACTGTTGTTGAGGGATCGAATGATGGGTTCCATGGCTTGATGAATAGGCCTGAGTTTTCCCAAAACCAAGGGCTGAAATCTAGAATACATTGTCTGTTTTTAGGGTTTTCAAAATCCACTATAAAGAAACCCTTAACACAGGGGTAGATATTAGTTTCATCAGAAATGACAGGCTTCCATACCTTTGAAATCCAACTGTGGAGAGCTGTCAGCCGCGGCCAAAAACCATTGAATCGACAGATTAGGGCACTTTTAGAAAACTTCAAAGCCTCATCGAGTGAGGTTTGGACCACCTGGATAGTGGGAGTTGGGGCTTCACTGACGATATGGGCAGGAGCTTGCCCCCCAGAGGCGGACAGAGCTGAGCCAACGAAGCTGGGAGCCATCTGGAATCAGAGTCAAAGTGTTTCTTACAATGTTGTCCCTCTGTCGTTTAATGAAATCCAGATCGCCAAGCAAAGAGCTCAGGAGATCGTGGTGAGACTCGTTAACAGTGCTAATAATAATATCGATGCCAAGCATCCTAGGGTGGAAGAGTTCGCTGAAGATCATCACGCTCACAATGGTTCAAATCTCATCGACCACCATCATGCTCAAGCAGTCAGATTTGAAGACAAGGCCCCAGATCTAACAGTAGATTGGCTAGCAGCAATGCTTCCTCAGAAGCATAGATCTCGCGGTAGTAGATCGCCTAGCCCAGCAATAGATTGCCTAGCAGTTTGCCCTCGCGGTAGTAGATTGCCCAGCCCAACAATAGACTGCCTAGCAGTTTGCCCTTGCAGCAGTAGATAGATGGGAAAAATAACCCTGAAAAGGATAACCCTCGCGGCAGTACAGTAGATCGCCCTTGCGGCAGTAGATCAGAGTTGAGAGTAATATCAGTTGTGGAATTGATGGAAATAATTGTGTAGATCGCCCATCAATTCGCCCTCGCGGCAGTAGATCATCCTCGCGGCAGTATAGTATATCGCCCTCGCGGTAGTATTCCTCTGACTTCTGAGTAATGGCTTCTTTTGCTATATTAATGTCTCATGTTTTTTCATCCAAAGAATCGCCAAGCACTGATTGTATGGGCTTCTAGAAACCGCCGGCAGTTTCGAACAATCAGAGAGGAAATGTTAGATTTCAGGAGTTCTTCATGGTGAGAACAGTGCAATAGGCTTTTGCGTTGATCTCGTGGCAGTAGATTGCCCTCGCTGAACTGCGTTTCAGCACTTGGAGTACTTATGTTTTCGAGATGGAAGATGATCAGGAGATAGACAAGGTTAGACAAACGTTAGATAGGAAGAACCCGTATAGATCTCGCGACAGAACGGAAGAACCCGTATACTTAGACACCATGGCTAAAATATTTGAGGGTGGAAAATAATTAATCCGCTCAAGTGTCAATTAATTAACTTTTCTGGCAAAAATAAAATAAATCCTAAGATAGAAAATTAATTAATTAGAGTAAAAAAATTAAAATGTTAGAGAAATTAAATTCTCCAAGTGGAAAAACTTGTGGTTCTTAAAGAAATTAATTTTTAGAGGTCCCCCACCAGGGGAATATTGGAAATTTCAAGAAAAAATTGACCCCTGAGCCTTGGTGGTCAAGTTAAAGTCAAAATTTTGAGGAAGTTAGCTCAAAATAATTATTTTTGAGCTAATAAAAAATGGGTTTAAAGAGAGATTCGAAAATTCCTCAAAAATAATTATTTCGACGACAAAGATTAAAAGATCATCAAAGATTTATCAATGACCGAGATTATTTTGATGGGGATCAAGCCAACTAGCCATTATTTTCCACTTGGAGGATTTATTTATAAATTAGAGGTCATTTGCATCTCAAGCCATTTGATATTTGGCTAATGTAACTCTGTAAAGCTGATGTAAAGCTACTTTCCCGCTAGGAACGTTTTTGAATAATCATAATAAAAGGCTTTCAGATGCAGTTCATGGTGTCTCTGTTCTACTGATTTGTGGTATGTGCTGGGCAGGGGCATTCCTATATTGTACTTTAAAGTTTTATTAAATCTTTATTTCATTGTAGATGATAGGAACATTCTATTGATAAGTTTTGGGCTTATCTTAGGTGATCCGATTCATTGTTGTTCTAACGGTTTATTCTTGAGAAATTTTATAGTGTTTGTAGGTTCCCCAACCCTCGGGCTCCAAGTTCACAAACTGTGGGCACAGGCTGACTATGTTTGGATCCTAAATATTTTATGTGATTTTATAACTTCACTAAGGTTGTGGTTTGACATTTATCTTTCGAAATACATCTAGCCATCGTCAAAATTTACAAAAAATTATTTCTCAAAATTTCTCTAAGCATTATACGCTTGTATATTTTGTAAATATAATTTGTATAATATACTTGTAAATTATTTTATTTTCTAACCCTTGTTTTGTCGCTGGGGTTTTTCTAAGGTTTTGGGATTTTTGAATTTATATATCGGGGTTTTGGGTTATTGTAAATACATTTGTGCAGATGAAATCAAGGGAAAAGAACTGGATTAGAGCTAGATCTAGCCTCTACAAGTTTTTTCAAGGCCAACAAATTGAACAATTTTGTAGAAATTGAAGATTTGAAGCAAATTTAATTTTTGGCAAGGGTTTTGAAAATTTTTTAGGGCCTTGAGGCCCCAACGTCCTCCCTCAAGCTTGCCATCCAGCCTTTGAGCCTCAACTTTAAGCTTTTTTTCTAGCCTTGGAGGCTAGCGGTAGACCCTAGAGGTCTTGGCCTACCTTCTTGCCCTTCGCCGTGGGTTTCTAAGGCCATTTTTGGCCTAGCCGTAAGCCTTTGAGGCTTCGGCCTCCCCTTCTCCACCTAGACGACAACCCTAAGGGTTTGTCGTAGGCCTTCTAAGGCCTTTCCCTGCCCTCGACCCTCTCCTTATCCCTCTGTCTCCCCTCTCGTAGCCTCGACGTCTTCTGTCTAGCGTGCCGCTGCCTCTTCCAGCCCTCTCACCCTCTTCTCCTCCCCTTGTCGTGGGCTCTAGGCATGTCAGCCTGCCCTCTACTCTAAGCCACAACACGTGGGGCCTACGACAACCCTAAGGGGCCCTTTTCTCCCTAACACAGGCCTAGCTAGGCCTTGTGTCCCTCCTCCTCCTCAACGCTGGCCCTCTAGGGCCTAGCATTGCCCTTCCTTAGTTCTCTCTTGCCTTCATTTCATCTCTGAAATTTTTGGGACTGAATATTGGTGGGTTTTGCAGGAGAAATTGTCTCAAGTTTTGTGGTTTTAGGTGGCACATCCATTGGAAAAATTTTGGCAACTTGGGCAAGCAATTTTCAAGGCCTTGGGGCCTAGGGTTTGATCTCTAAACCCTCATTTTCTCTCACTGTTAGCTACAACTCTCTGAACACATTCATAACGTTGACTAAAGTTAAATCTAAGTACTTTAAAATTCACATTTAAATTGCCTCAATACACAAGAAATTCATGTTATAAACTTACCAGTGATTTGGTGAATTGGGCATTGTTCTTTGGGCATAAAACTAATTGATTTCATGACTGATATCTCTGCATAAAAGTCATAAAACTAATTGATTTCATGACTGATATCTCTGCATAAAAGTCTAATCAGATCTGATATAATCTGAAGCTACATCACAAAGGGTGCTTGTTAACTCAAAATTTCATATTGGCAAACTTATTTTGGCATCTAGAAAATTTTTGGCATATTTTGGCACACACTCTCACATTGGTTGCTCACTTTTTTCATACTTTTCTTGCTGCTGTCATAAGTGTTTTAGGATCTGATATAACACTGAATAACACATCATAAGAAGGTTGACTATATCATATTTTCACTTGGCAAGTCATTAGGTGTTTCATTGCTCATATTTGGTTCTTACATGCTTGTCATTTTTTGGATTTAGCGTGATTTACTTACTGCTGTCCTAAATCTAGCTTACCAGTGAACTATAAGTTACAAAAGTGCTTTTAATTGTTTCATGCTCTACATAGTTCATTGTGGAGAAGATTTATGCTATTGAAATCTAACATTTACTTGTCTTGTGTTAGCTCTAAGATCATTAACTTAGCACTAAAATCACTCAATAAGCACTTGCACATCTAAGCTCTAATCTTGTTAGATGGTTTAAGTTACTTTGGGATGTTGAGCATCTAATTGTCTAAGGAACATTGCTAAAGGAATCATTAGATAATTGCTAAACACATAGTCTTGTTTTGCCATCATATCTTAAGAGGCTTTGATAATTTTATTTTCTATCTTGAGCATTGGCATATTTTGGTAAATCATTCTAAGTGACCATCTCTTCATTGGCATTTACTTTGTTTAAATATCTTGAAGATTTTTAAATTATCGCAAGTAATTGTCATCATTGTTGAATTGGATAAGTGTTCTAAACTTGCTATCATCTATTGTTTAACGTTGGCACTTGATAATTGACACATTCTTGATGATAAGATTGTCTTTTCATTTATCGTTGAGTACTCTTGTCATAAAAGCTAATCATAACTTAAGTATTTGAACCACATAAGCAATCTTAACTCAAGACTCACTCATACGCCTTGCACAAGCATCCTATGTCTAGTTGCATCAATAATATACCTCCAAGCATAAGCTTGGTTGATAAACTTCTAGGGCCACCCTTTCTCGATTTAGCTTGAGGGATTCAACACTTTTCTAGTGGTTTAACACAGTGACCATGTAGTGGTCAGAGCCATAGTCTTTGCAGTGTCGAAGGCATCAGGTGGTTGGAACACAGGGGGAGGTATCGTTAATCAAGCTTTTTCTTGCTTCCCGTTGGCTTCCATCCCACAACCTACTTTAAAGACTAGTTCCAAAACAATTAAGAGGAAGGTCTTACTTAGAATAGGCATATAACTAAAAGTAACCAAGACTCTTGCATCACACCTAGTTCTTAGGATTTGCATAGCATATAGGTTAGTGAAGCATCTAAACAATGATTGTCCATCCGATTACTTGGTCCCTAATTGATAATAAGCAAGCAGTTGACTCCATAAGGTAGTGGTCTCACATTTGAATTTAATCTTATCCTTAAATCTTGCTAAAATTAACCAAATAGCTAGGTCACTCAATCGTGTTTGGCGGACTCGTTGGTTGCCAACTTGTTCTCCATCTTCACATTCCCATAAGGACTACTCCCCATAGCCTACTGTTGAGAGATGACTAGAACGAAGAGGTCGAGGCTTAGAGTGACAACCTCTGACCTGAGTCGTTGTCACAGTGCCTGTACAAATCTGAGCGACAACATTTTCTGGCACCGTTGCTAGGGACCAATTTATTGGACCTTGGCTTTGCGACATTTGTCTTAATCATCTTCATCTATTTATCACCTTATCTTTTTTCCTCTCACTAATTTGTGCATTTTCTCTATTTGCACCTTGAGAACCTAGACATTTCGGTTGGTTCCCTGTTTGGGTGGTGACTCTACTTATTCATCCATTTTTCTTAGACAAGAGGCCCTCCTTGACATCCATCTGATTTTTCCTGACTAACCTTTCGATTTTTGCCTTTTGGATCTTGGAGTTAGATTCATGTTCAAGTGGCGAGCCGCGACTCCACTTCTTTTATTTGTTACATGGATTTCTGCTAGAAGCTCACTTCTTGTGGATCTCTTGTTTTTCTTAAACAAGGATCTCTCTCTCTAACATCCATTGGCTCCTTTCCCCTTTAAGCAAGTCATCATGTATGACTTGTCCGCTCCTTGTCGTTTTATTAACATTCAAGGTTATCCTCATGACCTTACAAAGAAAGAGGTTAGTCAGGTTAAAGAATTAACATAAATAGTTAAAAGTATGTGAACCGAGTTTAGAAATCAAATTGCTGATATGGAAAATCAACTAACTAATATGATGAAGGCTTAGGAGGATGCGACACATCAAAATGTGCCATTTGTAGACCTTGTGACCACTTTCATGATGAATCCACTTGTGCCATTGCAATCAGAATCTGAGATTGTGGAAGGATAGGAACAAGTGATCAAGGGGATCTTATAAGGGAATTAACTAAAAGGCGTAGAGACATGCAATTCAGTCAAGCTCAGTTCATGAAAACTATGGAGCTTAATCAAGATAAATTGATAGCAAATCACTCTAAGGAAATGAAATCCCTGCACATCAAGTGGACGACTATTGAGGAAAATCATGTTGAAGAGCTAAGCTTGATAAAGGAAAATCATAAGAAAGAAGTAAGCTCTATTCAGGACAAGGAAGTCCGTCTTCAGAATAGATTATTAGCCATAGAAGAGCAACATGCTGAGGCAATGAAGACCATGGAAATGAATCAGATGGTCACCATGCAAAATTATTTGATTACTATGGAGGCAAATCATAAAGAAGAAATGAGTTCTATTCTAGTAAATCATGATAAAGTAATAAAGGACACGGAAATCGGTTTTTGGAGCAGGTTGTTAGCTATAGTCTGGCCCTCAAGCCCCTTTGGTAATCCACAACCTCTGTTGAATTGTGGCCATGTATGCATCTAACCTCCTAGCCAGCTCCACCAGATACCAACTCAATATCTCTCACCATCCAACCCCGAGAGAGGGATCGAATGCACGAACAACATTACATGGAACAAGTCTTCCATCTTGCAAACGCTGCACTCTGCGCAACTCGTGTCGCCTCTTCTCGCTAGTCTGGCCAATCCATGTAATCTGCCCAGGTAACGCGACCTCTCTCTCACCAACACGCAGAGGTGGCCCAACAATGCTGCAAGCCCCATCAATGTATGCCTGAAGGGGACTGCCATCTGAAAGCATGACAAATTTGTTGGCTGCTGATGCACCTGATTGCTCCTCATCCTCCACCATGGGCTCAACATGAGCCACTAATTGCCCCTCCTCCGATAGCTCATCATGCATAACATCCTCAACAATCAACGATAGGTAGCTACCGTCTGGAAACTCTGTCACGACTCTAGATAACTTTGCGCTTGCCAACACTTTGTTACTGGACATGTCTCTGGGCACCTCACCAATCTGCGATGGGATACTACACTTGAAAACTTGGACATGACCTTGGACACCTCATCAATGGATCGCTCAACAATGAACGACACCTCATCCATGGGTACCTCATCAACAGTGGCCCTCTAAGTGTATTCTCTACTCTCTCCACTAGGGTGTCAATCAGAGCTACCAAAGGGATCTCCAACAAGGGTGACTCCTACGTCACATTGGACACATCGACATGCTCCTCACACTATGCTTAACCTCCTCCTCTGGCTCCTGATATCTAAAGTCAGGTGTCCATCACCAAAAGCGCCTCTTGGTCTCACCCTCTAACTGTCCCTGTTCTGTCTGCTCCTTTTGAGGAGATCTGTTGCCCTGATTCTGTCGACTTTCCCCACATAGTGTAGATGGATGCACCCCCACGCCCTGCGCACCTCCACTGTCTCTACTGTAAGGATGAGGATGGATCTGGTCTGTCACCTCCCTCAACTGGGCCAACTTTTCATCATTCAAGTGGATTCCACCCCAGAATTCCTGCATATTGAATCTTCTTTGAGGCATGGGTTTGTCTATGGTTTCACCCGTCATTATGCATACATGCCCAAATCTTCCATGATCTTGCTGGTTACCCCACAACTGGCCAAGATCATGCTCTGATACCACTATAATATTACTAATTAGAAAATAACATTAAATACCAAAAACATGAGCTAGGAACAACAATTAAAATTAAAGTCCAAAAACCCAAATCAGAACACCGTAGAAAATAAGCAGAATAACTGAGCCATTTTATTAATAAATGGGAATCTGAGTACATAATGAGTAAGAACAATGGAACCTGGGCTTGCTATGCAAGCTATGCAAACCCCAGGGTAAATCTTGCTGACCCAATTACTGAAATGTCTCCAAACTTATAATGGACACTGCCCAGAAAATCTGCTATAGGCTACCAAATGGAACTGGAAGTTTTGCTCAAAATAATGCCCGGAATGCTCTAAAATTGCAGCCATGAGCTCCTCTCCGCAAACCCGAAATACCCAAAAAAAGTTTGGCCTATCTCCAAGCCAAAATCGAACCCACAAAGTGATGCAAATTCCCCAACTAACTAGCAATTCACCCTGCTATAAGAATGAGGATTTCAAGCTCAAATATCGCCCGAAAAATGATGTAAAATTAGCTAAAGACTCCTCTCAATAAACCCACAAAAACTTAGAAAGGGTTTGCGCTGAATCCACAGACCCCTGGAGACCCCCAACAAGTGCAAATTGCCCAATTTGGCCAGAAAACGCCCCACAGTCTTGATACTGCTGAATTAAGCCCAAATACCCCATTGGAAATCTCTCCCAACTCTAGCTAAATTCTCCCTTGAGGTACACCTCCAATCTCTGACCCTTATCTCTCCTCAACTTCTATTTCTCCAGCCCCTGCGCACTTCCAGAAATGTAGAATTTCGGCCCCAAGAATTCCCTCGAACTTAGACCTACTAATCACCACAAATTATCTAGATAAAGTAATGGAAAGCACCTGCAAATTCTTCGATGTTCTGCTCCTCTATTTCTGATCTCCCCGCAAGTAATTCGAACCACTTCTGGTTCTTGGAAAAAACACACGCTAGCTGTAATAACCTACAAATATGCCCAATGGAAACTCTGAATTGAGCTCCTCAAATTTTGCCTCACTAGGGACACTAGAAGTTCTCCGAAATGAGGGTGGAATTCTGCTTGGAACTCCTGTGCTAAACAATGCTTCTCTTCTTGTGCTAAGCAACTCTAAGAGAAGATGTAATGTGAAGTGTAATAGACAAAAAGATGATCAACAAATGAGTCTCTCCTCCTTTTATAATTTCTCCCCATGCTTCTAGACTCCCTTTTTAATTATTATTTTATTGGCGGGGGCCATTTTCCACTAACTTTTTCCTTCATTTAATTAAATTAATAGTCTGCCGCCAATCTCCAATAAAATAATACTTGTCACCTTTCACCAAAATAATATTTGTCCCTTTTAGTTAATATTACCAAAATTGGGCAAAATTCCCAAGCTCACAAAATTGGGGATATTACATTGTCTTTCAATAAGCTACAAACCTTCTTTATCTCTTCTGATCTATCCCTTGGTTGTTTAGTTAGGAATTGCTTATAATACGAGGTCAATTCCTACTCAATACCCTGTTGCAGTTCCAAGGTATATCCCTGCAGATTTTACAATCTACAGATCTTGTTGAAGCTTCTGTTATTCATGGTGGCTTGGTGATTTTTTTTTGTGTTCTGATATCCCTCATTAATCCATCTCGTTCTCACTTTATTCTTCCAAAATAAATCTTGTTGAAGTTCTGGTTCCTCAATTTTTTCTATCACAATGGATTCTTTAAGGGCAAGTTTTTCAGCAAGGACTTGGTGATCTCCTGAACTTTTCCATTTCTCTGAAGAAAAATATTACCAAAGTCTCTTTTTATTCCAATCCTTTAGGATACCCTTTATGAACTCATGTTTTTAAATCCAGTCCTTCAGTTTAACATCTATGCATAAGTAGTTGTTGGAGTTGACACATTTTAGATACCCTTCATTTTTCAGGTTGATTAGTTGAAGGTTTGCACATTTTGTTTGGAAAAAAATTGAAGTGATGACCTTCTAACTCACTTACATAGTTGGAAGAAAGTGATGGTCTTCTAGTTCACTTACATTGTTATGTAAATGATTGAGAATTTGAAGTTGTTTAGTTGGTAATTGGTATATTGTACCAGGATAGCTTTCTCTTTGCCTTCTTTTTCCCTGCTTCCTTTGTTTTTCCCATGTTTTTTAAACTTACCATTCTGCCTTTTTATTTTGTATTTTGAATAAACTTTTCCTTTAAACTCTATTAAAAATGATATTTACATGCATTTTATAAAAAATATGGACCATGTAAAGCAGTCATCAGGGGCAATGTCTAGAATCTAGCATGTGCCCAAAGGGCTCTTCCTTTTCTAATTTGAAATCTCGTGGGAGATGAATGAGGGAGACACACTGGCAGACTTATAAGCGGTTAAGAGGTGGATTCAACAAGCTCTGATACCATTTGTAATGTACGCAGCAGTAGTTACAGGGTTCCATAATACTTCCATTAGGTTCTACATAAAATGAGTTAAGAAGCAATACAAACCAATGGGTCAAATAAACAACATATTTAATAGACAAGATGGTTGGAATTAGTAAAATACAAATGGTAGGGGACGCATACCTAACAGTTAATATACCCCTTATGAGGAGATGACAATTTGGTTTTAACCCAACACATAAATAATTATTTAGTAACATATACTGAAATAAGTGATGTACGTCAGATATATAAAGTGTTTACCACTGATTCAGAGAAGTGATTCATTAATAGAAGGGTACATGTTTACAATGACATGAATGCAGCGAGAGAATCACATGATATAGTATGAAAATGATTATCCACAGTATTATCAACTTGTATCATGCTTAAATGATTGAATCTTCTGGACCTGATATTGCTTTTTTAGCTACAGCATACTACTATTTCCATGAATAAAAAAACATTTACTAACATGTATGTTTGGGGCCAATCCAGTTCTCTTTCTCCATATTGCTATATGCTTAAAATTTACGAAAATTTGTCTTTTGAAGTCCAAAAGATCTTGCAATTGCGTAGTAGGTTTCTTGCTTTTCATTTGCCCCCTACACTTTCTTGTAAATGAAAAGATCTGTCTCTAATGTTCTGCATCCTTGGGACTTCAGGTAAAATAATTTAGAAATACATCCTTTATGCATCGTTGGGATGGTGTGCTGGATGGTTTAGGGATTCAATGAAAGTAATTAATAATGTCTCCAAGCTAACAGTCATGTTTTCTGTAAATCAATTTTCTATTGTTCCATCCTTGGGACTATTATACTATATGCTGAATAGTTTAGGGAAACATATTTTATGAATCCTTATGAGTTGGAACTGTGAACTGAATGGTTTAGAAATGCAATGGAACTTACTAATGATATTAAAATGTAGTTTTTAATATGTCTCTTGGCTGACATGAATGCTTTCTGTGTGTCTTTTTGTACTGTTCCAGGATTTGAAGCTCCAAATTTGAGGTATAATCTGATGTCCATTGATGAAAGTTTGAATATGTGCATTCTAGTGTACTTTTACAACCTCCTACAAGTAGGTTAAAATCTGTAGTGAATGTCTACATCAATATGTTGCACTTAAGTTGCCTCTCTAAGGTGAATTAATTGGTTTCAGTCTAAAGCCCTCATATTCCAAGTAAAATGAAATTCATATGTCTTCTCTAAGCATAACTATTTTCAAATTTCAAGTGGATAATGCATTAACTGCACAGGTATGCTGATCTGAAACTCTTTGCCAACAAATTATAAGATAAGTTGCTCAGATAGATTGGACAATCTTGGCTAGCTACTTGCAATATTTCAGAACCTGCATTTATGGTGGTTGAAAAATCAAAACTATTCTCCACAGCATAAATTGACAAACGAAATACAGGAAAGAGATTTTCTCTTGACAGTATTACAGTGTTTCACAGCTTTTCTCTAGAAGTTTATAGAATTACGTTTGACGAATAGAATAGGCTTCCCCCAAATTTTATATACAAAATGTCTTAATGAAATATATCTCACCTTCCTATTAGTTTATGGTAGCGTTGGTAAGGTGTTCTAGTCTCAGATGATCCTAAGAGGCTAAGGAACGTGAGATCTCCAAAACCCAGAGAAAGTTTCGTGAGATAAGCTTGGGAAACATCTTAATTAAACTAATTTGTGATAATTAAATTATTTCCTAAGTCTAACTTAGGAAAAGTGGTGAATTAAAGTGAATTAATTAAGGATGTTTGAAATTGCTCTAGAGACTTCTATTGATGAAGTCTAATTGATCTTAGTCATCGATAGAGATTAAATTGTGGTCGTTGAAGGACTCAATGAGATATTATAAGAGCAGGTCGAAGGGGCTTGGAGAAAACATGTTGAGCATCAGTGTGATCAGGTGTGAGAGGCAAATCGAGCAGCCTATTGCGCAATATTCAGTGAGGGTAGAGTTCGAGCCAAGGAAGGAGAGTAGCAGAGGTTTGTAGCAGGAAGAATCTCCGGAAGAATTCTCAAGGGGTTTTCCAGTTTCTAGATCCAGGAAAGGGGGGCCGAAAATCTGCAGTGTGAGTTGCCCAGTTGCCCAGAAAGTGTGAGCGCAAGATCTAGAGCGAAGTGCAGGATCTTGGATCTACATCCCATAGGCAGAGCAAGTTAGATCCAGCAGTAGAGAAGGGCAGGATGGCTCATCTGGAAGTGATCCAGAGGCAGATGGATTTTTTCTCCAGAAGATAGTGTGCATTTCTAGTCCAGCTGTGCGAACAAGCTGGGAAGTGCAAATTTGCGAGAGAGAGCCAGATCCAGTTGCTGTGAGGGAAAAGTATTTCCCAGATTATTTTCCAGCTGAGATAGATTGCCGGAGCATTGCCAGTTAGGCATCCAAATTATAAATCTCTATATTTGCTGCATAATAAAATAAACCCTCATTTGCTGCACCAGTTTTCCCTGCGGGGTTTTTCCGGGGATGTTAGTCCAAAATAACCGAGTTAATATTTGTGTATGTGCATATATTTCTCATTTCCTGTTTTATTTCCGCAGCATAATTTTTATTTGGTGAAGAATTGCAGTGCGGTTTATTCACTATTTACTGAAATAATAATTACAGAAGGCAAATAAATTCTTAAGTTAGGAGAATTATACTCAGCTGCTGCAGTTCAAGGAAATTTCACACTTCCTACGTTATCAAATGACTGCATTTTTGTGATCAACAAGTTTTGTGGCCAGGCAAGCTTAGGCACTCTCTAACTACCATGCTGGCTTAACCTTTGAAGCTATCTTTGACTCTGGTCTTATTTGCACTCTGGGACATCAGAGATTGTAAATATTGACCACAAAATAACTTTTGCTTGCCTTAACCGTTAAAGTGCTCAAACATGGATATGGACTATTTGTCATTCCATTGTTGTACGCTTCATATATATGATGTTCAGATACATCAAAACTATATCTCCAGGAGTTTCTTTCTAAAATTGACTCGACTCTAGTATGATATAAGCAAACAGATGTTTGACTATTTTCATCTTTACTTTCAATAATACAAATCTTGTACTTTTAATTGCATTCCAGTATGAAAGTCCCTTATTTTTTGAGCCCATCTTTTTCCATTTGGACATTGCAAGTGGAGTCAAGGAGCTATCGATCATGTATGGGTTGTGTTACCCATTTGTTGGTACAGGGTTACCCCAGTAAGTGTCTTCAAAGCTGCCACCGTTAATTGGCCTCCGAGTAGCTTGGATGATACTTGCCTATTGGATGTTACACCCCTGATGATACAACCTTTGCGCAACAATGTCATTGTACCTAGATTGCGGAGTGCCCTGGCTAAGATGTCAGGTGGGCTATGCTAGCAAACTGAATGTGCAACCTTTGTATGCTTCTGTCAGGAATGCAAACAATTATGTGTTTGAACATAAAAAATTGACACAACATTTTCTGCAGTGGATGCAAGAAGTCTTCAAACTCCTGTTGGAAATCGTACTTGACTCATACCACACTTAAAAGTTATTGTGCGAATGCCCTGATCAACACTCTAATAACATATTTCACTTTCTCCATCAAATGAGCATAACAGATCATTGTAAGGATGGTAATCAATAGACGTAACAGTTCCTAAATGGCTGGTAAATGTTCTTAACAAATAGCTTGGATTGTCTGCATCTAAACCCTAACTGTTTTATCCAATGATGATGTAGCCAAATCAGCTACATTGGGGCTGGTCTGCATACTCCCAGACCTTGATTTCTTTTTATGGGACTTCACCCCAGGGCGCAAAACATTTATATTAGTCCTGGTGCTTTAAATATCTTCTGCTGTTACAACAGAAAAACCTTATTCTCAGGAAACAGAGTAGAGACGCCTCCTTAATGCCTGGAAAAAATTAACATGCAGGGCATCCAATAAAGAATTAACAGACTTGTAGTTCAATGCCCCAGAAAATTCATCAAGCTTAGACAGGAACATGTCCCCCCCAGACCTTCACAACAGCCCTACAAATCTCCTCTGATCTTAGGTTATCACACAGGATTGACCCAGCGCACATCTCAATCAAGGTGCAACCAAAGCTCCATTTATCAGACTTCATAGAAATTCCATTTCATCCCAAAAGAATGTTTTAAGAAGATCTCTTGAATGGTTTCAATGCTTATGGGGATTCAATAACATCATGAATGTGTTCTGTAGCAATCTTACATTTATCATTATTGGCAATTGTGAAAATTTTATCTATTGCAGCTACCGGAGATTATTCTTCTAACTCAGAAATTAATTTTGCAGTTTATTTACTATGGAAAATAATGAATAAAATCACAGCTGCAATTTTCAACATAAAAATTCTGCGGAAAATAAAATATGGGAAATTGAGAAATTCTAGAAAACACACAATAAACTTGACACAGTTATTTTGGGCAATTGTCCTTGGAAAAACCCAATTTGGGAAAACCGGGCCAGTAGATGAGGGTTTTATTATTATTGTTCAACAACAAATCTAAGTACAATAATTTAGATCCCTAGCTGGCAATCTAATTTGAAGAAAACACTGGCAAAATTATTGTGAGAATTTTCTCTCACCCCTATTTTGTGCCTCCAAAATAGCTTCCTCAACCTTAGTGCTGAGATGCTTGCGTTAGCCTCTGCGCAGTCCCTATGCTGGTCCTCCGAAGATTTCGACACTCCATTCGACTCTTTTGGGAACTGAAAACTTTCTCTCGGAATGTTGCTCTCCTCCTGCTCCACTTGCTACTTACCCTTTGGCTCTATCTTCTCTGCTGAGTTGTTGCTACTGAGAAAATTGAATTGCCTAGGCAACTGAGTATTTGCATTCGATGATCTTCATCACCACATCGACTTTCCTTTATAATCCACTGTTGGAGCACCAACGACCAAGATTAAAACTTAATCAATGGCTAGGATCATTTTTGGGTCGATCCATGTGAGGTTCTAAATGATTCACACCTTATCTCAATTAATACTGATTAATTAACACAGAAAATATTTAAAAATTGGTTAATAATCTAATTGAGACACTTCTAGGCGGAATTTTCAGAAACGATTTTTGAGTTTTGGAGATCTCATGTAATCTAGCCTCTCCACAAAATTTCGTGGCTAGAACACATCCGATGCTACAAAAGCTAACATCAATTTATTGCCAGTGGTTTGGAATTTAAATTATTGGCCATATCAGGGAAATTATAGGAAACTATTGGGAAACTTTAAAAAATACAAAAATAATCATTTTTTTCAAATTTGTATTCTTTTAAAGCAACACCAACATCAAACAAACACATTGTCACACAAATATGAAAATGAAACTACAATATAAAATGTATAAGATGTTAAGTGGTACATACTACATCAATCATTGATAGTAGATACCGAAATATGATATCTGTCCTCAGTCATAAGTTTTGACAAGATAATAAAAAATAACATTAAAACAAAATGTAATATTCCAACTAGAAAATAATAGTGAAAATCAAGAACATGATCTAAGCTACAATAATTAAATTTTTAAACATACATGTACAATCAGTACACCAAGAAATTTGGGCAAGAAATCTGAGCCACTTTATTAATACTAATGGAAATTGGGTACAATAGAGTAAGAACAATAGAACTTGGGCTTGCTTCTGCAATCAATGCAAAACCTAGGTGAAAATGTGTAGACCCAAGTGCTGGAAATGGCTCAACTAGTAACTCGCACTACCTAGAAAATGTTGCCACTGCTGCTGAAGAAGAACTGGGATTTCTTACCTCAAAATTGCTCAGGAAATTTTGCAAAATCCACACACTAAACCCACAAAAACCTAGAAAGATATTGGGCTAATTCCAGTTGAACTAGAGAGCCCCAAAAAGTGCGAATTTCCCAGACTGCCCAACTCTGTGCACTACTAGGGAAATTAATGCTGAGTGTAGCCCAAATTCTCCTTTGGAATGTCTCAAAAATCACTGCAAATTTCCTCTTCGAAAATGGCTCCTTTCTTTAGCCCTAAACTCTTGTGATCTCAACTTCTCCAACTCCTGTGTAGCCTCTGCGCATCACCAGGAATAGACAAATTTGGCAGAGTAATTACCCTCAATTCCAACCCTACAAAATGATACTAATCTCCACCTCCAGCAAAGGAAACTGCTCCTACAATTGCTAGGATTCACCAACCAACGGAAGGTGCCCCAACTAGCCTATGCATATTGCCTTCGGCGCCCAAGAGAACACACAAACTAAGTGAATAACTCTTGCATTTAGCTTTAGAGAAGCCCTAAATTGGACTCCCAAATTCCTCACTAGGGAGACACTCGAAGTTCTTCGAGATGAGGGTGGAATTTCTGCTTGGAATTCCTGTGCTAAGCAACACTTCTCTCCTTGTGCTCAATAGCTCCAAGAGAGTTCGATTTACATGAGATAGATAGGCAAACGATGCAAAATGGCAACCTCCTTTTGATATTTATAAGTGCTGGTCTCCTCTCCCTTGTGGGCCCCAAACTCCACTAGCTCACACCTCCTTTCTTCTCTTGTCTCTCCTCTAGTGCGAATTCCTCATGTGGTTCGAGCTTCCCCTTTTTGTGGCCTCCACATTCCACTAGCAAACTAATTTTCCTTTTTCCTCTAATGTGCGTAGCCTCCCTTTCTCCAAAAATCAAGTGGGCTCTCCTCAACCCACTTTTCCTAAGTTCATTAGTTATCAAAATGTCAAAATGCAAAAATGAGTTAGCAAAGTTTTATTTAGTTGGGATATCACAATCCTCCCCGCCCAAAGTTTGCTTGCCTTCAAGAAATTGTAATGTCAGATGCTGTAACACCTGTTTACCCTCCCATGTGGCACCCTCCTTTGGCAAATCCTTCCATTTGACAAGGAATTCTTTGATGACTTTGTTTATGAGTTTCCTCTCTCTCACCTCCAAAATAGCCTCTAGTACCAAAACTAAATGCCCCTCATCATCCAAAGGTGGTAACTTTGTGGCAGCTATAACTTGTTGTTCTAAGGCCTTTTTCAAGCAAGACACATGGAACACATTGTGCACCTTGCTTCCCCGTGGAAGCTCCAACTCATACGCTACCTCCCCTACTTGCCCGATCACCCTGGACCTGTTTCCCACTAGATACTGTTGGAACTTGGCCAAGGTGTGCATAATGGCCAACATCTCCTTATTGTATATGGAATATAACGTCTCATACTCCTGAAGTTTCTGTCTCTTAAAGGCTATAGGATGTCTGCCCTGCATCAACGCTACCCCGATGCCCTCACCAGCTATTGAAGAAAAGTGTAACTAGGTTTGGTCTTCATAATGGCTTGTAATTATGATTGATGTAAATGATGTAATAAGAGAGAATAAATTTATTTTGTATGCCTTGCTACATGGGTTTCATGAGCAAGAAGTGTCATAGGTCAAAAGACTTCTTCTTGATGTCTTTAGGATTTATTAATATGTCAAAGAGTCAAGTCATGTATGAAGGAGCTGTTCATGAGCCTATGTAAAATGTATTCAAGCCTAAAGCAACCCTCCAAGACCAAGCTCAAGCCTCCATTAGCAAGCACAAAGAAGTCTACAAGCAAAACAACAAAGAGATCATCATGTCGGCCTCAAAAATTGAATTAAATGAATAAAGGAATGTCATGTTGGCTTATATAAAAGACATGTCAGTTCACTTGTAAAAGTCGGCTCAAAATAGGAGGCACAAACCACTATAAATACGTCATCAAGGAATCCGCAAATCTCAAGATCAGAACTCGCATTTTCCTCTTTGAAATTTCGTATGGATATAGGAGTAGAGATCTGCATCAAAGGAGGACCTGCACCCACGGATGGATATAAGGTGCAGGCAAACTAGACCTCAACTATCTCTAAGTCTTGGTGGTGATTACAGTGAGTAATCACAGAAACTCACATTCTTTTCTAAGGTATTCAGATGGGTATAAGATTTGCATTACAAGAGGACATACCTCTGCACTTCGGATGGCACAGTAAGCTGCGATCTTGATGACAGTGAAGCCCTCGCATATATATATCTCTCTGTAGTCTCGGCATAATAAGAAGGAGCAATAACTATTACAGTCTCGTCATAATGGGAAGATGCTAGAACCATTACAGTCTCGACATAAATACGATGGTAAGGATCTTAGTGAAAGGAAAAACATTATCACAGTCTCGGTGGACCTATCTCCTAGTAGTCTATGTATATATACGTATGATGGAAAAGGGCTCGGAACCCTCACTATCTATGTGCAGTCTCGGTCTCACTGTCTCGACATAAGGAGGATCACAATGATCCCATTGTTGCACTCACAGTCTCGACATACTTGTCATGAAGTACACTCTCGGCATGCTCATAGTCAACATGATGATGATCTCAGCAAGAGTATAGTGATGATCCAAGTACAGATGGAGATATGGTGCAACAATCATCATGATGATTGTCATAATGAAGACATAGAAGTAAGGTCATAGTGAAGATCTCAATGAAGACAAGAGATCTCGTTGACATGATGAAGAAGCAGTAATGAAGATCTCAGTGATGCATTAGTGATGGCCTTAATAGTGCAACAATGATGATGATCTCAGTAGTGACAGAGGAGAATTGGTGTCTTGGTCTTGGAGTGGCAGAATGGGTCAAGGGTCATGGTCTTGGTAATTCGTCAATTGGAATCTCTATAAGAAGAATTTTGTGCGAGTTTTCTTCTCCAAGAGGGAGAGGTTTTGGCTCTGGCAAAATGCCAAACATCTTGTGTTCTTGTCTCTTTGTTTTTGGTAGCAGTTTGATGAACTAAACACACACATTAATAATGACAAGAAGATAAAGCTAAGATGAAATTGTAAAAACACTTCAGAAATTGTTATCATGATAAGAAGAATCTCAATTATTCTCTGTGCCCTAGATTCTTCAACATGGTATCAGAGTGAAGGTTCAAAAGTCAAAGGAAGGGCAAAAAAGAGACATTCAAGGATCAAATTTCTAGCAGAGCCTCAAAGCAAGCTGAAGGATATTAAAGAATCATCTTGATCAAACCCTAGATCAAAGGATCAGTTTACAACAATATATAATAACAAGGTTTGTTGTCTATGCAATCAAGGAGACAACTAACAATAACAAGATCTTTTTGTCTCCACAGTCATCATCAAAAGACCACCAAGACTCTCATCAAGATGCCCACAAAGCAATCGAAGACTACATCATCTCGAAGAAGGTCGAAGTCCAAGAAGTAGTCTACAACAACAATCTACAACAGTAAGGGTTTTGGAGATCAACAGTCTGAAGATGAAGCATTCACAACTAGGGTTCATGGCAACAATTTTGATGCCTCCCGCAGTTTTGGTCAATGACATATTAAAAGCTGCATACTACAAGATTTGTCATCTCAAATCATTAATGCTGCATTCTACAAGGTTTAGAGCAATTCAGTCATAAGGATCAGATATACAAGTCAATTAACTTGACGGCTTGAAGACAAGCTTCAACAAGGATCTTATTAGGAGGAAGCATCAATGTATCTACCTCAACAACAACCAACATGATCAAGTTGAAGACTTCATCTTCACAATCAAGTAAGTATCTTATCATTCTATAATCAAGTTTGGTTCTATGACTTCAAAATTGCAAGGAGATCTATAGGTTGGATGGGTCATCAAAGGTCCTTGCATGGAATAAGGAGGATTGTCATAATCCTCATAGAATAAGAGAAGTTAGTGAACTAGTCTCCTTTGAATTCATAAGAGGGAACTCTTAAGGTCCTCTCATTCCTATGTAGCAAGAAAGGAGACATAAAAGAGATATATGAAATGCCAGAAATGCAGTAAAGAAGGTCATATCACTTAGACCCGATTGAAGGTATCAAAGAATGAGGAAATATCTTCATGAGATCTCAATTGGGAGATCTGGAAGAGATGATAAGAATATAATCATCACTAACTGATAAGCAAGAAAGGAAAGGGAAGTTTGGTCCTCAATCAAGACATAATAGTATAGCTAAGATTCAGTGCTATGGGGAGATGATGGAAAGAAGGTCATATCGCTGGAAGGTTGGAGGAAGTTGAAGAAAAGGGCCAAGGAAAGAGGGAGTAATAGACCTCTACTATGAGTGAGATGGTGTCCCTCACAAAAGGGTCCTATCATAAGTCCTTGCAGATATGACCATGATAATAAGATGCATCGTGACGTCATGGATGCATTAAAACAAGAGTTCATGATATCACCATGGGAATCATGAAGGGCATAATCCGTGGCAGTCTAACACGAAGGATGTAGCTCGTGGGAACCTCATTAGACATTAAAGGAAAGGAAGAAGTCATCCAGGACAGAGGAAACATTTGCTAGATAGGGATACGCAAGATCCTGAAGATTCTCTGATAGAAATCTCAACGGAGGATTCACTGATCTAGAGAAGTAGCAAGTGTTTCATCAGGAAATCTAACTTATGGAATTCATGAGATGATAACATGAGAAATGAAGCAGGTCAAGGGATTGAAGATCTTTTCAATCAAGAAAGTTGTTGGAAGAAGCCTAGATGACCTAAAGGTAAAATGAGGTATGTATGCTTGTGTTTAATATTGTAATATCATGTCATATGCTTGCATGTAACATGGATCAAGGATGATCAAGAGAAAAAGGGTCTCCTCCACTGAAAGGATGCAGGAAGGCATAAGTCACACTAGATGAAATCAACATAATTTGTCCTGTGAGGTAGTTTGACTACAATTAAAGAAATTCTGATTGAAAACTCCTAGGAATGTAAGGTGTGAGGATGGAAGAGATAGTGAAATATGCAACCATGATGAAGGCAATCGACATCCAAAGGATCAAGAAGATTTGACTAGAAAATCTCTCGAAAATATATGAAGAATCTGATGGAAGTCTGGAAAGATGAAGACCTTTGACAACAGATATAGTTGGGAGATGTGTCAACATGTATGCAGGGTGTTGATACCTACAAGGAGATGTCACTGGAAAAGGCCATCACCTAAAAGGTAATATGTGATTTGTTTTTAGTTTCTGACCTCTTGGAGAAAGTTTGTGTATGTGTGCAGGGCCAAGGTAAGGAGAGTTGTGAAGGATGTCACAACTATGTACCTTGTGATCTAGAGCAATCACCGTTGAAGGAAAAGTGAAGATAGATGGCCCTATGAAGGAATCCCCAGATGTAAAGCCAAGGAGGATCCTTTCTGGGAAAGAAGGAATGACATAATGAAGGAAAGTGATGGATGGCTGAACCCTACATATGAAGAAATTGATGACATCGAGGTCTTGGATCATCAGTCAACTAGAAGACCCTATAAAGTACTGATGATAGAGTCCCTGTTTAAGAGGGAGCTCTGGGAGGTTCCTATGAGTAAAGGAACTCGAGTAAGTTTCTGAGTGAAGAGAAACTTGGAACTCATCCCTGGTTAAGAGGGAGAGTTAGCCACGACATTCTTGTCAAGAATGGAGGATTGTGTAATCATCTGGCATCTGACACTCTTTGAGGATGTGGTAGGGCATCCAAGACAAGAGTGGGCAAGAGGACTGATATTCTTGAGGGTTGGGAACCCAAGATGAGAATAGTCCTAGTAGGGCATACTCGAAGAACACCTGGATGGGTATGACCCTAAGAGAGACAATGATGATATGTGTCTATCAGTCATTGGTCTCGCTAACATTGTGTGCTCTAATCTAAGTGAGAGATAGAGTTGTTAGTCAAGGCCTTGCTAAATGAAAACAATGTTGGTTGAAATGGTGATGTAACAGATGGATTGCAAATCCGATTCTTCTTATGAGAAATTCTTCAGATTGGGAATGACCAGGTACCATTATGAATACCTCCCTAGTTAAGAGGGAGCGTTGAAGAAAAGTGTAACTAGGTTCAGTCTTCATAATGACTTGTAATTATGACTGATGCAAATGATGTAATAAAAGAGAATAAATTTATTTTGTATGTCTTGCTACATGGGTTTCATGAGCAAGAAGTGTCATAGGTCAAAAGACTTCTTCTTGATGTCTTTAGGATTTATTAATATGCCAAAGAGTCAAGTCATGTATGAGGGATCTCTTCATGAGCCTATGTAAAATGTATTCAAGCCTAAAGCAGCCCTCCAAGACCAAGCTTAAGCCTCCATTAGCAAGCACAAAGAAGTATGCAAGCAAAACAATAAAGAGATCATCATGTCGGCCTAAAAATTGAATTAAATGAATAAAGGAATGTCATGTCAGCTTATATAAAATACATGTTGATTCACTTCTAAAGGTCGGATCAAAATAGGAGGCACAAACCACTATAAATACGCCGTCAAGGTATCTGCAAATCTCAAGATTAGAACTCGCATTTTCCTCTTTGAAATTTTGTATGGATATAGGAGCAAAGATCTGCATCAAAGGAGGACCTGCACCCTCGGATGGATATAAGGTGTAGGCAGACAAGACCTCGACTATCTATAAGTCTCGGTGGTGATTACAGTGAGTAATCACAAAAACTCGCATTCTTCTTTAAGGTATTCGGATGGGTATAAGATCTGCATTACAAGAGGACATACCTTTGCACTTCGGATGGCACAGTAAGCTGCAGTCTTGATGACAATGAAGCCCTCGCATATATATATATATATATATATATATATATATATATATATATATATATATATATATTGTCTCTGTAGCCTCAGCATAATAAGGAGCAATAACTGTTATAGTCTCGACATAATGGGAAGATGTTGGAACCATTACAGTCTTGGCATAAATAGGATGGTAAGGATCTCAGTGCAAGGAAAAACATTATCACAGTCTCGATGGACCTATCTCCTAGTAGTCTATGTATATAATATAATATATATATATATATATATATTATATATATTAGTATTATATTATATTATATAGATGGTGAAAGGGTCGGAACCCTCACTATCTATGTGCAGTCTCGGTCTCACTATCTCGGCATAAGGAGGATCACAATGATCCCACTGTTGCACTGACAGTCTTGGCATACCTGTCATGAAGTACACTCTAGGCATGCTCATAGTCAACATGATGATGATCTTAGCAAGAGTACAATGATGATCCAAATACAGATGGAGATATGGTGCAACAGTCATCATGATGATTGTCATAATGAAGACATAGAATTAAGGTCACAGTGAAGATCTCAATGAAGACAAGAGATCTCGTTGACATGATGAAGAAGAAGTAATGAAGATCTCAGTGATGCAGTAATGATGGCCTCAATGGTGCAGCAGTGATGATGATCTCAGCAGTGACAGAGAAGAGAATTGGTGTCTTGGTCTTGGAGTGGCAGAATGGGTCAAGGGTCATGGTATTGGTATTCGTGAATTGGAATCTCTATAAGAAGAATTTTGTGGTGATTTTCCTCTCAAAGGGGGAGAGGTTTTGGCCTCGGCAGAATGCCAAACATCTTGTTTTCTTGTCTCTTTGTTTTTGGTGGCAGTTTGATGAAGTAAACACACGCATTAATAATGACAAGAAGATCAAGCTAAGATAAAATTGTAAAAACACTTCAGAAATTGTTATCATGATAAGAAGAATCTCAATTATTCTCTATGCCCTAGGTTCTTCAACACCAGATGCATCACACTCCAAAACAAAGGGCTGTGAGAAGTTTTGTAATGCTAACACTGGACATTTGCTCATCACTCTCTTCAAGCGCTCAAAGGTCTTTTGCGCCAACTTTGACAACTCAAAAGCCCCTTTCTTCGTGAGATTTGTGAGGGGTGCTGCCAGCGGAGAAAAGCCTTTCACAAACCACTTGTAGTAGGTACATATACGTAGGAACCCTCACAACTTTGTCACATTCTTGGGCATAGGCCAATCCAAGATGGCCTTGATTTTCTCTTGTTGCACACGCACCCTATCCTCACCAATCACATGGCCAAGATATAACATCTCTGTTAGTCCAAATTTGCACTTGGACATCTTGGCGTACAGTTGCTGCACCTCTAAGATGTGTAACACATCCTCCAAGTATTGAAGATGCTGCTCCCATGTCTTGCTATAAATCAAAATATTGTCAAAGAAGACTAGAACACATCCTACGCAGTTGCTTGCAAAACACATGGTTCATGCAAGACTGGAAGGTAGCTAGAGAATTGGTTAGCCCAAAGGGCATATCTAGGAACTCAAAGTGTCTGTGATGGCATCTGAATGCGGTCTTTGGGATGTCTTGCTTCCTCACCCAAATCTGATGATAACTTGAGCGCAAGTCTATCTTAGAGAAGTATTTAGCCCCTCTAAGCTCATCCATTAGCTCGTCAATGCACAATATAGGATATCGGTTCTTCAACGTCGTCTTGTTTAGAGCCTTGTAATTGATGCACATGCAAAGGGTCTTGTTTGTCGCCTAAAATGTACACCTAAATGTGGGAAAAGTTCCCAACCCCACAAGGTATAATTTTAGAGGTGCAATGCTCAGAGCAGGGGCTGTCACCTATTCCCTACGCACTTCGTTTAAGCTCTCTCCTAGGCAAGCTAAGGGGGGTAGCCCCTAAAGATGGAATTATGGGAAAAACTTGTTGGAACAACAAGTATTGGAGATCTAAGGGCAAGGCAATTACTTATCCAAGTAACTTGATTAAGGATTATTTAGCAAGTGTGATTATTAGATGAGCAGTGTGAATATTCAAAAGATTAAGCTCAATAGGTTCAATAAGATAATGATAAGATAAGAATGATTTACCAATGCCTTAAAACAATACTCAACAGAGAATCAACACTTGCAAACCTGAATAAGATTTCAAGTCACAAGGAAAGTAAAGTTGCAAGATGAGTATTAGTACATGAAATGGCACAATATTAAAATATGAGTAGAATGAAAGAAACTTGTACTTTGCTTCAAGAGAAATGGTCAAATAAGATATAACGATATCAATGGATAATGAATAAGAAAATTAAATGACAAGTTCAAGATAGTAATATAATATTGTAGGTAACGATAAGATGCTCATAGTTAACAATATGCTAGATGAGAGAAAGTTAGATAGATGAAAGAAAAACTAAACCATGTGAGATGCAAGATCTTGGTTAATTTTAGTTAAATAATTGATCTATGGTGAAATCCTTCTTCTCATTTGTCAAAAACTAATCTTAAACAAGGTTGTATAAAGAAGTGTTGGGGAAGAAGGCTAAGGCCTCATTAATGATACCTACCCAGGACTTCTAACGACCCAAGTGCCTCCATTCCTACAAGGAATTGCCCACAAGAGAACTGCAAGGTCACCTGTTTTAATCGTTGAGTAAGGGTCTAGCTCTTAAATTGAATAATGAAGAACAAGGTCCCAACTTTCTATACAAGCAAGCTTATGCTTGGAGGTAAATGTTAAGGATGCAAATCTAATTCTAGAATGCAAATGCAAATGCTCCAATGAGATTCAGTTATAACAAGATGCTCCAATAGAGAACTTATAACCAAGATCTATGATGATCACTTAAGAGCACAAGATGAGCACAAGATTATAGTTAGATCAGTTTGTAACAATGATTTATGAAGCAAGGATTATCCAATGAAACAAGAGCAATGATGACAACAAGAATTAGATATTCTAGCAATACTTCAAAGTGCCTTAAACAAAAAGATATTCTCAAGGTATTCTTTACTTATTTAGACAATGAAAACAAGTAAAGATTACACAATTGATAGATGGCAAATGAGATTGCTAAAAGAGAAAGATAGAAACTGCTTTAAATCTTTAGATTGCAAATGAAGCAAGACGAGATATTTCAATGGCAATTTAATCAAGTAGAAAATTAGAGATGCAAGTATTAGATCTAGGATGCAAGAGAGAATTAAATGAGTTAGTGAAGTCCAGATCTAAGTAAGCGAGTTAGCACACACACAAGCAACTCCTTCTTGAAGAGGAGACAAGGATATCGAGGGGTGAGAACCCCAATTCCCTCAAAAAATGATGCCTTTATTATGATATTACAATGAAGATCCTTCTAGACAGTGAGAGAGAACTTTGAAACCCTTGAAGAAGGCTCAAAATAAAAGACCCTTAAAACACTATTCCCTTCAGCTGAAGCACAATAAAATTTACAAGGCTTTCAAGGTGATACAAATGGAATTCAACCCTAACAATTAAATGCGAATCCTTTGCAAAATATCACTGAATGTGCAAGAAGAGAATGTGCTCCTATGAAGAAAGCGAGAGACCTTTCTTTCTTTCGTCCCACTCAGAAATATTCAGATCCAAACCCCCAAAGTATGAAAATTCCTGCAAGAAAAGGAGCCTAGAACTTTAATGAAAATTCCTCTGCAAAACAAGAAGATTAACCTCCAAAAATTTTACACCAAATTAAAGAAATGCTCACGGCCTTCAACAAAAGTGAACAACAATCTCCAAATACTCAGCCTAGGTAGAAGGCAACTTCCAAAGGCTTTCAGAAATTTAATCAAAAAATTAATTAAAATTTAGATTACATTTTGTAGAATTTAGGCTGTAGATTGTTGATTTGGGGTAGCATCGGATGTGCTCTAGGCCTCAAATTTTGTAGGGAGGCTTGGGCACATGCACTCCAAAGAACCCATAAACTGTTTTGGGAAATTCCACCCAGAGACGATTATATTAAAATTTTAATGGGGTTCCTAAGTCTAAACTTAGGAAAATTAAAATATTAATGGGTATTAAACTAATTATGGGTTAATCGTCTAGAAAAAGACAGAGATCAAGTCAAAACGATCTAAGCCTTTGATTAGGATTTAATCTAGGCCGTTGGTTCTCCAACAGAATGATATAAGAAGGGGCTTGAGGGTCATTTGGAAAATACACCAAGAGACATCAAGAAATCAATTTTCTTAAGTGAGTTCTTAGGAGGAAAATTCGATTGAGGAGATTTTTTGCAGTTGAGGGCCAGGGATAGCATTTGGAGGGAGAGTGATCTTCTCAGCCGGAGAATCATCAGCAGAGAGAGGCAAAGAGTAATCCAATTGTGGCAACGTTGAGCTAGAGGGGTTGATGTAGAGCCATGTAGAGGCAGTGCAAAAGCTAGTGAAGAGTTCAAAATTTGCAAAGGAACTCGAGTTTCAGAAGTCAGGGTTTGAGACTAGGTGGCAGAAATCGAATTTCTTGCGCAGCGAATTGACTAGCCAGGGAGTGACACAATTCCCAGAGAGCTTGACACTGAGCTGACGCAGACACTGTGCAGAGGCAGCTAGAAAAGCTGGGGGCAACCAGTCTGGGGCTGGATTAGCCAGGATTTCTAGTAATAGTGTGAGGTAATCTCACAATTCTTTTTGCCAGTATTTCTCTCTATAAATGAATAACCCAGTGAGGTATTTAGGGATGTTTTCAGAATTTGCCACTACTTAATAATAATAAACCCCCAGAGCTGCTGCATTGGTTTTCCCGCTTTGGGTTTTTCCGGGGACATTTGTCCAAAAATAACAGTGTCCTATGTGTTTGTATTTCCTTTCTCAATTTCTATGTTTCAGAATCATATTTAACTTGGTGTAGGTTGCTTCAGTAATTTACTTCAATATTTCAAGAAGAAATCTGAAATAAGTTTGTAATGTAATTTACGATCTAGGTGAAGTAGATTCAACTGGTTGCAGTAGGATTCCAGATATTGTTAGATCTAGGAATTTTCACATAGATTTGCAACTACTCATGAAGTTTTAATCAAAATCATAAGACACATATCTACACTTTTGCTTTGCGGACATTATTTCACAATTTAGAACAAAAATTTCAGACATGCAAGAAGAAATAACACATGCAACAAGTATTTTTATCTGGGGAAAGCAATTTGCTAAAAAGCGCAATGCCTCTTGCATTAATCAAATGAAATAGAGATGTAATACAATTGCTTTGCTCAACTGAGCTCACCCTGCAAGTGCACAACCTATCTCTCTGCTCACTGAAAGCCTCTGACCCAAACTTAGTCAAATTTTGCCTGGGCTTGAGCTCCTATTTCCTTGTGTTGTTCCTTGAGGAATTAGCCCCTATTACTTAGGAAATTCCCTCAATTGAACTGCGCATTTCCTTTAGGCTGATCATTTGACTTCATGCAACACCTGTATGCTCAAGACTAGTCTACAACTGATGTTACACTGCCTTGGAATCTCCACCTCAACTGGGTAACTCGAATTCTCTGCATGCACTGGTTATTTTGGGCTGATTGATCAGTTAACTGGATGTTCATTGAGTTTGATTGAAGTCCCACTGCTTAACTGACCTTCCACTAGTTCCTCCAAAAGTTGGAACTAGTTTAACTGAAAACAACTTGAGATAACTGACTTTGATTGCTACAAATTAGCAATCACACATGCATGACTAAACTCTAACTCCAACTCGAATATATTGAGTAAACTAGGTGACACAAGCCATGTCACACAAGTTAACATCATCCAAGTTGTTTGCTGATGTGGAAATTTGAATTTTCTCAATTTAATCAAGGCAAAATCAAATTGAGAATTTCTTGCTGCATTTTTCAACACTCCCTCCCAGTGAGAAAGGGATTATTGTTAATTTTAGGTATGTTCTATGTTGATAGCAAATTTACTTCAATTTTCATATTAGCTCAATATGAATTCCAGATTAACAATCACATTTAGCATGATAGTAAAATGCAGATAGAACATAAACATAAATCGCAGAAGACAAGCCAAGACAAGAGGACACAAGATGTGGCGCCAACCAGGGACAAACCCCAATGTGGGGAACCCTTGATAAATTCTTCTTATGTTCTTCAATAGTTCAATAGAGAGATAGTATATATACATCAAAACTTTTGACAAAATAATAGCAGAGATCTTCTCTAAGAAGATGACACATGAGGTAGCTGATCTGAACTCAGGTGAAGGCACACTACTTCAATTGATCCACCAAGGTGACTCCATCACCATGTTGCAGCACACTGTGCTACATCTCATCATTATGTTGCAACTCACTGTGTTGCACTTCATGACACCATGTTGCACCACGCTACACCATGCTGCACTATGCTACACCATTCATGCTGCACCTCACTGTGTTGCACTTCATTACAAAATGTTGCACTATGCTGCACCATTCATGCTGCACCTCACTGTGCTGCACTTCATTACACCATGCTGCACTATGTTGCACTATTCACGCTGCACTATGTTGCACCCAGCAGTGTGCTGCATTTCATTACACCATGCTGCACCATGCTGTACTTCATCGTCTCGACGTTGCACCCGAATGTCACTGAGCTATTCTCAACATCATCAATGTGTTGCACCATGCTGCACCCATCATCACTGTGCATCATTAATGTGTTGCACCATGCTGCACCCATCCTCACTGTCCATCATCAATTGGAACATCACCATACAACACCCATCATCACTGTTCATCATCAATTGGAACAACACCATGCAACCCTCTAATAGTCTGAGATCTCAGCGGTATTACACACAACAATTCCGTACATAATGCTAATGATATGGGTTCTTAAATATCTCACACAGTGACCTAATCAGACTATACGCAGTAGCCCTATTGGATACTTCTGCCAAGCATAACATACCCAAACAAAAATGCTGTTGTTTGGAGCCTCCATTAGCTGCATATACAACACTTATTGATAGCGTCCTAGTGCACTCTAAGTGCCGCGGTTAGGAGCCTCCTCTAGCTGCTGTGTGTTTCCTAATATAGTGTGAAAGGATCTCCCTTTACTGCGGATTAGATCTCCCTTTAAGGACTGCTGTTAAGGCTTTTATGGATCTTCCTTTAGTTGCGTATAGAGGCTTCCTTTGACAGTGAATGGAAGCCTCCATCATGATTGCGTTAAGTGCCTCTTCTTGCTGCATACATACCCCTAATAAGACAACGTATTAGGGCATCATTTAGCAGTGGTTTGGGCTTCTCCATACCAGCGTTAAGGCTTGCTCCATGGACTATAATTTAGGGCAGTGTAGGCCTCTTTAGGACAACATTAAACTTCTTCATGTTTAGGTGGCGTAGAGCTTCTTTAGGACAACGTTAAGCTTCTTCATGTTTAGGCAGCATAGAGCCTTCTTTCTCATGACATCATCTAGATCTAGGACTTCTTAGAACAACACATTCTCTTAGGATCTTCTTCCTTCCACCAAAACCCAGACGAGTGGAGAGGAAGAGATCACATGAGATGAGTAACTAAATGATTTGCAAGCCACCTCTTTTTATAGTAAGATGTTTAGGATAGATGGGGGTAATTTCGTTGTTGGCCGACCTTGACGAATTGTCCCATAACACAAATAAATTCATATCTCCATGAATACATGTCGGAATCGGATGATCTTTAGATCAATCCTACACCTCTCGATGAGAGGAATCCAAGAAAAATATCAGCTGCCATAAATAAGTAGACCCAGATGGAGTTTGGCCCTAGTTGCGAATTTTAACACTCCCTCTCAATTAGGGAGAACTCCATCTGCTAATCCATCTGCCAAACTGTACTATCTCTGCCATCAGTGCCCTGCACTGCTCTGCTCTGCTAAACTAAGAAGAAAAAGTGATCGAGAATGTATCATACCATCCTCTACTGACCTGAAGTCAGTCCCATATAAAAGAGAGTGTCTCATACCGCTCTTACTGACTTGAAGTCAGTTCCAAATAAAGAGAGTGTCTTATACCACTCTTACTGATTCGAAATCAGTTCCAAATAAAGAGAGTGTCTCATACCACTCTTACTGATCCGAAATCAGTTCCAAAAGAGAGTGAGTTGTATCACTCTTACTGACCCGAAGTCAGTTCTAATTGATCCTAGATCAATATCATCTTAGCATAGGGAGTACGGTAGTTACACGATGCATCCATTGGTACTACTATGGTCCCTATCCTAATTTCCCTACTCATTGGCCAGATGAGAGGTACTTCCCATGAATCCCAGACTGCATGGGTAGGATGTCTCAGCAGGAGAAGGATGAACCACTCATCCTGCCAACATGTCGCTAGGGGTATCCCAGGGGAAGGCTAAACCACTCACCCTATGACTGTGTCTCAACAGGAGAAGTATGAACCACTCATCTTGCCTACATAGCAGACCACTAGGGAAGGTTGAACCACTCACCCTATGGTTGCTCATCGCTCCATGATGTACCTCCAAGCCCCTCAGAGCTCCCAGAGCTCAATGTCCATATTATACAGGACCTTCAGGAGGGAGTCTCTCCACGACTCCTAGTCGCTCTCGAAAGTCAAGAATCTGACCTTTCCCAGGGGCTTCATCTGAATATTGGCGACTTGCACATCAGACCCAATACGAAGGAGCCTCCTTGCTCCTTGTAGTACCATATCCCAGATAAAATAGTACCTGATGATGTAGGAGCATCCAACACTCTTCATTAAAAGAAGGAATCCAAAGCGGAGCAAGGAAGACATGGACCATTGGAGCAAAACAGGGGACAATTTCTGTTAAAACAGAGTTTAAATGATGGATTGGATAAAGTCTCTCGAAGACTTAATTAAATGTAATCTCCCATATGCATGTATGCGTATAGAGAGTTCAGGGGTTTGTTGAGTGATTGTGGGACGAAGTCGTGGGGTCTTAAATGATCCATGATTGTTGTAATCTCTTATTAAAGGAGAGTCTGTGTGTGAGAGAGTGAGAATAGAGTAAATTTATGAGAACAGAGTGATCAAAATGTAGTCGAGAGGGAGTTTGTTCTAAGGCTGAAATGCCTTAGCTGTAATCGTCTGTATATAATGGAAATATATGTGTTATTGTACATCTGCATATTATCAGAGTCATGCGTCTGTGTGTTGTTTCATAGATAGTTTGAATATTCTATGTTGTAGGTTTGATCGACCATCGATCACTTAAAGGATCGATGGCAATCCAATAATAATATGAGTGATGCGTGTGTTAAACGGAGTATGGTAGAGAAACTGGGGTTTTAGCGTAAATCCATCAAATGGCGGACGAATGTGAGTATGCACAGTAGCCGTTAGATCTCATAGATTGACGGATAGTAATGGCGGAAGGTGAGGAGAACAAGAAATACATGTCGACCGTCCGATCGACAGATCAATAGATCAACGGTGTTCGGGCGCAGAAGTTAATCGACAATTAACAAGCCAAAGCGGGTTGGAGAAACCACAAGTGGATTTTGGGCGGAAGAAATGCCGTAAGTGGTATTTTCCGATTGGCTCTGATTCCATACACATCATTGACACGTAGCAGAGAGGAGAGAGGGAGAAACCGCTTTTCGGGCGGTTAATCCTCGTGTTAGTTGTGCACCTGAAATCCCTGACAGCCGTTGGATCCATTGAGTGCAGATTGATGGTCGAGGATCAATGCACTGTTTTGAATATTCAGAGTGAATATTGACCGTTGGATCGGAGGAAGAAATGGACGACGGAGATCGAGTGATTGGCGATCGGGGAATGCGAAGGACAGTGTAGTGGAAAAGCGATGGTTCGAGAGCGGACCTGCCGATAATTATAGTTGCGGGTGTAATGTTTTTGAAGTCCAGCTTATGTGTTCGGGTTTCCATGTTTCAGTGTGTTTCCCGTGTATTCTGATAGAGTGAGTGGTCCCGATTTTATGTTCCCGGGTTTTGAGGTCTAGGCACGATTAAACGCTTCCAATAAAGAGAAGTGGGCCATAACCCACAGGCCTCAGGATCGAAATTTATAAAGAAAGGGGAAATTGGTTTACCCCCAAATTCGCCTTTCATCACGTGATGTCTATATGCATAGAACACGGGATTCCTCAACAATTGAATCCCCCTTTGGTTGTCACAGAAGATCACGGTGGTATCCAACACGTGTCCAAATAGCTCACTGAAGAGCTTCCACAACCAGACAACGTCACACGAGGCCATACTCGCAGCTATGTATCAGGCCTCATCAGTGCTCAAAGCAACCAACTTCTGCTTCTTGCTCATACAGGATATCAAAGCAAAATCCAAAGAGAACTAGCACCCATAAGTGCTCTTGCAATCCTCCACACTGCCTGCCCCGTCAACGTTTGAATAATCATGCAACTTCACATTTCCGGCAGTGTATCTCAATCCATGAGAGATTGTGCCCCGAAGATATCTCAGAAGATTCTTGGCACCAATCCAATGAGGGTCAACCATATATGAGCTCAACATGCTAACTGCAAAACATATATCCGGATGGGAGTTCACCAAGAACATCAATGCTAGTATGAGTTTATGAAACTCAGAGGCATTTCCCAAATCAGGTTCGACATCACTACCACATAACTTCTGAAAGTTAAGCTCCATCGAGGTAGTCACGGGCTTGCAGTTTACCTTTCCAAATCCAGAAACCAACTCCCTCTTACTTTTGCAAATGAGAGGGTCTGCACCTATCAAAAAGAGGTCGTCCTCATAAGGTACCGATATGAGAGGTCTATCATTCACAACCTTAAAGCAATGGTTTGGATCAACTTCACTCTTAGTGAATCTCAGCTTTATCAGCTAGCTATCAATCCTCTCATATCAAGCCCGGGGTGCTTGCTTCAAGCCATAGAGGGCTTTCTTGCACCTATATACATGAATTCCCGAACATGAATCTCAAACCCCTTGGGTTGTTCCAAATCTGTGGACTTGCTACATGAGGGGAATGGTCCCCTTGTAAGTTTTCCTTCGGTACATCTTAGACATGTACCTTCATGCTCTCTTGAGTTCAAGCATCCTTTTCACCATCTGACTCACATCGGGTAGGGCCTTATAATGAATATGGGCAAACCTCCGGTGCCATTGAAGAGATGTGTCACATGACATGGTCCCCAATGGACTTCCTGCAACTTGATACAAATTGCCAACCTTGAACCCGTGAGTAAAAGCATCTTGAAAAATTCCTTTTTTCAAACACATACCTTTCCATCGATGAACGCCACCTTGAAATCTTTGACTTCCATTGCCGAAATGGACACCAGGTTATTTTTGAGATTAGGTACATAAAGAACTTGTAAATGAATTGTGCTACTCTCATTCAATTGAAGAGTAGCATTCCCTACACCCTTTCCATGATAGGTGGCATCGTCTCCAAGAATAATCTCCACGATTGTCTCCTTCTCTATCAAATTAGAGAGAGCTTCCTTGTATTCGATGAAGTGCCTTGAAGCACCACTATCAATGTACAACTTTTTCAAAGTGTTTGGAGGAGAGGTAGTGAAGAGGGCCAATATAAGATAATACTCCTTCAACTTATCAAAAACAACATTTGATTCTTCATACCTGGAGTTCCTTGCTTTCTTTAAAGAGTCGACCATTTCCTTAATGACTTGCATTCCTTTTTCCTTTGCCATTGTACCTGTCATTCCTTCAATCATTGAAGGTGCCCCTGGAATGATTGTTCTCATCATCAAGTGATGTGACCCTTCTATTCAAACACTTCTTCGCATAATGTCCAAACTTATTGCAAGCAAGGCATCTGCCTTTCCTTAGATCCAAACTTCCCATTGAAGTGACCTGTAGGTAGGCCACCAAATGCTTCCGTTGCGCCATTTTGATAATCTTCTTTGCTTCAACTTCACCCTTGGTGAATTTGAAGAGGGATGGGGAACCCATTGAGCCTTTTCGTCCTTTCCAATTGTCTTTGGTGATTGCTCTTTCACTTTTTCTTGGGCTTTGTCTTCACCTCACCTCTGATACCATGTTAATTTTAGGTATGTTCTATGCTGATAGCAAATTTACTTCAATTTTCATATTAGCTCAATGCCAACTCCAGATTAGCAATCACATTTAGCATGATAGTAAAATGCAGATAGAACATAAACATAAATTGCAGAAGACAAGCCAAGACAAGAGGACACAAGATGTGGCGCCATCCAAGGACAAACCCCAATGTGGGGAAACCCTTGATCAATTCTTCTTATGTTCTTCAATAGTTCAGTAGAGAGAGATACTACATATATATTAGAAGTTAACATTTTTGACTTGACAATTTAAGAGCAGAGATCTTCTCTAAGAAGATGACACATGAGGTAGCTGATCTGAACTCAGGTGAAGGCACACTGCTTCAATTGATCCTCCAAGGTGACTCCATCGCCATGTTGCACCTTACTGTGGTGCACCATGCTGCACTATGCTGCACCTCACTGTGTTGCACTTCATTACACCATGCTGCACTATGCTGCACCTCACTGTGCTACACTTCATTACACCATGCTGCACCATGTTGCACTATGCTACACCACTCATGCTACACCTCACTATGCTGCACTTCATTACACCATGCTGCACCATGCTGCACTATGCTACACTATTCATGCTACACTATGTTGCACCCAACTGTGCGTTGCATTTCATTACACCATGCTGCACCATGCTGTACTTCATCGTCTCGGCACTGCACCCAAATATCACTGAGCTGTTCTCAACATCATCAATGTGTTGCACCATGCTGCACCCATCATCACTGTTCATCATCAATTGGAACAACACCATACAACACCCATCATCACTGTTCATCATCAATTGGAACAACACTATGCAACCCTCTAATAGTCTGAGATCTCAACGGTATTACACACAACAACTCCATACATAATGCTAATGATATGGGTCCTTAAATATCTCACACAATGACCCAATCAGACTATACGCAGTAGCCCTATTGGATACTTTTGCCCAGCATAACATACCCAAACAAAAACGCTGCTGTTTGGAACCTCTGTTAGCTGCATATAAAACACTTATTGATAGCGTCCTAGTGCACCCTAAGTGCTGCAGTTAGGAGCCTCCTCTAGCTGTTGTGTGTTTCCTAATATAGTGTGAAAGGATCTCCCTTTACTACGAATTAGATCTCCCTTTGAGGATTGCGGTTAGGGCTTTTATGGATCTTCCTTTAGTTGCATATAGAGGCTCCCTTTGACAGTGAATGGAAGTCTCCTTCATGACTACGTTAAGTGCCTCTTCTTGCTGCATACACACCCCTAATAGGACAACATATTAGGGCATCATTTAGCAGTGGTTAGGGCTTCTCCATACCAGTGTTAAGGCTGGCTCCATGGACTCTAATTTAGGGCAGCGTAGGTCTCTTTAGGAGAGCGTTAATCTTCTTCATGTTTAGGCAGCGTAGAGCTTCTTTAGGACAATGTTAAGCTTCTTCATGTTTAGGCAGCGTAAAGCCTTCTTTCTCATGATAACATCTAAATCTAGGGCTTCTTAGAACAACGTATTTTCTTAGGATCTTCTTCCTTCCACCAAAACCCAAACGAGTGGAGAGGAAGAGATCACATGAGATGACTAACTAAATGAATTGCAAGCCACCTCTTTTTATAGTAAGATGTTGAGGATAGATGGGGGCAATTTCGTCGTTGGCCGACCTTGACGAATTGTCCCATAACACAAATAAATTCATCTCCATGAATACATGTCGGAATCGGATCATCTTTAGATCAATCCTACACCTCTCGATGAAAGGAATCCAAGAAAAATATCAACTGCCATAAATAAGTAGACCCACATGGAGTTTGGCCGTAGTTGCCAATTTTAACAATCGTACTTGTGGAACTCGAACTTCCCTCTTGACAAGGCCTTTGTCAAAATATTAGCTTCTTGTTTCTTTGTCGAAATGTAGTACCGCAATAACAATATCCGCCTCTGCACACAGTCCCGTAAATGGTGATACTAGATATCTATATGCTTGGATCGATCATGAAAAACAGGGTTTTTAGAGAGCTTGTTGCAACTTTGTGGTAGATCACAGTTGGATCCATCCTCTGACCAAATAGTCCAACATATATCTTTCTCATCTAGATCGCCTCACATGTTGCTTGAATGGCAATCATGTATTCTACTTCTGTGGAGCTGAGTGCCACGGATCTTTGCTTCCTGTTGTACCAAGAAATCGCTGCAGACCCAACACTGAAAAATCCACCTGATGTACTTTTTCGGTCTTATGGACTCGTCGCCCAATCTGCATCTGTGAAGCCACATAGCTTCACTCGCTCTACCTGTCTGTACCATAGTCCAAACTGGGTAGTGCCTCTGAGGTATCGTAAAACATGCTTAGCTGCCCTCCAAAATAATTTGGTTGGCCTAACCATAGCTTGGCTCGGCTGGTTGATTGCATAGCACATATCTGGTCATGTGTTCACAAGATACATTAGTGAACCCACCAATTTCTGGTAAACAGTAGCGTACACTTCCTCACCTGAAGTGGCATCCACTTTCCTGTAGTTAATCGCTAAAGGTGTCTCCATGGGTTTGTAACTGTCCATGCAGAACCTCTGAAGTATCTTGTTGGCATACTTGCCCCGAGAGACAAACAATTCCCCATCAACTTGCCATACTTCCAATCCGAGGAAGTAGTGCATGAGACCCATGTCCATTATTTCTAACTCCCTTGCAAGATCTGATCAGTTGCTCATCACCAATTAAAATCAAGTCATCAACATATAAGACAATAATCAACAATTTACCTTCTACCAAGATATGATAGAGGTTTGCATCCGCCTCACTTTTGGTGAAGCCCAAATTGGTGGGATGGTTACGATCTTGGTATACCATGCACGAGGTGCTTGCTTGAGACTGTACAACGCTCGTTTGAGTTTGCACACATGGGACTCCCGATCATAAGTCTCGAAGCCTTTTGGTTACTTGATATACACCTCCTCCTCAATAACTCCATTGAGGAATGCTGTTTTCACATCCATTTGGTGAATCTTCCACCCCATTAGTGCAGCCAAAGCAAGAATTGAGTTGATGGATGAGTACCTTGCTATTGGAGCAAAGGTCTCCTCATAGTCAATCCCCTCAACTTGAGAGTACCCCTTGGCCACAAATATGGCCTCTTTACTTTTCTATGCTTCCGTCTTCTGCATGCTTTACCTTGAAGATCCATCTCAAACCCACAATTGATTTATTTGTTGGTCGTGGGACCTGTTGTCCCTCGGATTGTACAGGCACCGCGACAACGCTTAGGACGGGGGCTGTCACTTTGATCCCCGCTCGCTCCGTTCTAGTTGTCTCCCAAAAACAGGCTATGGTGGGTAGTCCCTATGGAATGAAGTGAAGGAAAGAAAGTTGAGAATCAACTTTCTTGGGAGACACGGATGAGTGGCCTAGCTACTTGGTTGAAATTAAGCAAGATTATTAATGAAATTAGATTTTCTATTATGAGACCAGTGCCTTAATGGAGTCACAAATTCTTGCTTCTTATGAATTGAAACCAAATGACCGGATGGACACTCGCTGCTTGAATGATTGACTAACCTGTATGATATGCAAATCCTAGGACCTATGTGAGATGCAGTGATCTTGGTGAATTTGAGTTAAATTCCTAGTTTAAGTGTAACCTTCTTTTAACTATTTTGAAGTTGGGCTCCAAGGTAGGTTGTGGGAAGGAGGCTAACAGGAAGCAGGCTAGGGTTTGATTAACGATACCTTCTGTTAGCTTCTATCACCTGATGCCTCCGACGCTGCAAAGACTGTGCTTTTGACCACTGTAAGGTCACTGTGTTAACCACCAAAGAGTTGCTGAGGCCCCTCAAGCTAGATAAGAAGGGTTGTTCTGTATCTCTATCAACCTAGCTTATGCTAGGAGGTAAATTATTAATGCAAATTTAGATCTAGTATGCTTATGCAAGAGATTGAGTGAGATTTATCTTGAGTTAAGATTTTCTTAGGTTGTTTAAATACTTAATTAGAATCCTTTTAAGATTACTTAACAATAATGAATTGCAATCTTAGACAAGATAAAATGCTTAGAGATACAAGTGCAAATTTCAACAATATTCCACAAGATACCAAATAACCCAAGATGCCAAATGCTAAAAATAGTCAATCAAGATGTTGATCACAAATTTATGATAGTTTATACCAGCAATACTACTACAGAAAAATCAGATCTCATCAATGTGCAACATTAGTGCATAAACCACTTCAAATGATGAAACTTGCCCAACACATTGAAACATAAAATTTCCAGTTTGACAAACAATGTAAATTAGCTTCTTTAACACATTTTATGAAGGTGTATTCAGCGACATTTCAGATCTGATTTTAAGATTACAGCAGTGAACAATCACAAATCGGCAAGCTAAAGATGCCAAAAATAGATGCCCAATATTTCTAAAAATAGAAAAATTTCGCCAAACTTATAAAATAATTTTAAGAGTTATTTAGAGGGTGTGATTTAGAAATTTCAAAACTGATATGTTATTACAGCACTAAGATAGTCATAGATCAGCAAGCTAAAAACATTGAATATGTTGCCACAAATGTCTAAAAATAGTAAGTTTTTGCCGGAAACTAAAAATTCAAAATTTTTAGTCCTTATTAAACATATGCTTCAGAAATATTTCAGACTTGAATTTCACAGTTATGCAGTAAATTCCAGCAAACTAAAATTTTAGATCTAGGTCAAATTAGAGATGCCCAAGTGGCCAAAACAATGTTGCACGAATCGAGGACATTTTTTGGAAGCAAGGATGCGAAAGCGTCATTTCCCAAAAATCAAGGAAGTGAAGCATCTCAGAAGTGTCCACTATATATATATATTTTATATTTTTTGCATTTATATTAAAAAAAACATCCAAAATACCAAATTAGTTGTAGAAGACATGAAAAATGCGTATTTTTACATAAATCAAGATAAATATGGCATCCATTGTACATCAATCATTAATTATTTTAGCATCAACCATCTACGATCTAGATTCCTCTTCTTTTGTCTGGCCTTTGCCTCTACTTCAATTCTATAGGGATTTTAGTCAACATAGTCTAATTTTGATCAAACAATTTAATCCAAACCTTATAATATGGTAGAGAAAGCTTAACATGCTTGATCAATGATTTTGACTTGAGTGAAGGGTGCATAATTGTTAAGGCCATGACAAAGGAGTTCAACAATCAACAATCAATAACACCAACACTAGGGTACATATAGGGATTGGTGCTCTTGATTAAATGCTAATCACATGCCCTCATACATGATATAATCCAATGAAACGCCTCAATCCCATTGATCTTGAAAATTGTCAAGTCTGCTGAATTTTGAATGGGATATGAATTTCTATTTTCTCCATATGAAGTCTGATGAGGTTGGAATCACTCTCGAACATCCCGAGTCATTTTCATGGTAATGTTAAAAATTTAAGTAAAATGATGGAAATGAAGGATAAAGGAGAATGTCACTTCTACTTTAAGAATTTAACATTACCATTAGGGAGCATCTAGGAAGCGTCTAGGGAGCATCAAGAGGCACCTTGGGAGTATTCGGAAAGTGTAGTTCATCACATAACAGTTCGAAATTTTCAAAAAACAAAACAAAAAAAGCCCCGCAGAACCGTGTGAACCGTCCACCTTCTCTTGGATCTGCTCGTGATCCGTGGTGGATACACGCCCAAACCTCCACAGATCCACACCCGATCCTTTCTGGAACCACAGATTGGGCAGTAGGAACTGCGGATCGGGCCCCCGTGGATCCAATTATCTAGGAATCACCAAAAAAAGGTGGAACCGCGGATCTAATTTTCTGATCCGTGGTTCTGTCGAAGGATCGTTGGCCGATCTGTACGAGACGCGGATCTGCCTTCGGATCCTTGGGGGGCAGATGATTCCTGCAACACTGGGCCAAAACTTGTGAAAATTTAGATTTTGCAATTTTAATCGATTTTGACCAATTAAAATATGATTTTAGGGCTTAGATATTAATGATTTAACTATTGTAATAAAACTGAAGCAAAACAAGGGTTTAGAGGTCAAACCCTAGGCCCAAGACCTTGAAGATCCCACTATTGAAAATCGTTGAAACTTTGGGATCACATTGCTGCTTGGAAAATAAGAATTTTGAGACTTTAATCTTGCAAAACCGCCAAGTATTTAGCCTTAAAACTTCAGATTAGGGTTTCAGGTCAATTTTGGGGCAAAAGAGGCCAATAATTGGAGAACAATGCTAAGGGAAACAAATTTGCGGGGATAAATGGGCTAGGATGATAGATTAGGGCAGAAGGATGAAGAATATGGCCAAGAAGGGACAACGCTTTGCTCAATGAGGTTAGGGTTGGGGAAATAAGGGATTAGGGACCTAGGGCAAGGCCTAAGGCCTATCTCCTAGGGCCTAAAGGCTCAGCAAGGGAGCTGCAAGCCCTTAGAGGGTTGCGTCCGAGGAAGAGGAGTGGAGGACCAATGGAGGAGGCCTGAGAGGAAGAGAGGAGACTAAGAAGGTTAGAGGAGGAAGACAGAAGGGAAGGAGGTCGAGAAGAGGGACGCCAAGAGGAGGGGGGGCTAGCGGCAAACCTAGGAGGGCTGAGGAGAGGAGGAGGGAGGCGGAAGTCTCAAAACCCCACGACAAGGCCTAAAAGAGGCCCAAAACCTAGATGCAAAGGGTAGAAGAAGAGACGCTGAGGCTAAGGAGGGAAAAACCGAGGTTAGAAGCCCTACAAAGTTTAAAACCCTTGCTCCAATTTTTTTTTATGCTTCAACTCTTTGATTTTCTGAAAATTCTTCTGTGCAAACCGTGCAAAAAATTCCAAGAGACTAGATCTTATCGTCAAGGGCCTAGTTCTGGCTCTTCTTCCACTTAACTCCTTGATCTAACTTGCAAAAATGAAAATAGAAACACCCAAACCCCAAATATATACAAAATGAATCTAAAAACCCCAACCCAAGCTAGAAAAATAATTTACCATTTAATTTACAAAATATACATTGGTTTTTAAAGTAGGTTGTGAGAAAATAATTTTTATGATATTTTTTCCTTGAAAGAATGACTAAAACGCTTCAAAAAAATTAATGATCACTATAGCCCAATCGAAGATTCAATCCACCATATAAAAGCCAGCCCACAGTCTGTGAACTTGGAGACCAAGGATCGAGTACCTGCAAACACTATGTATTATCTCAAAATAATAATCATAAAGCACCACATAGGAAGTCCGTAGTCAATACATACCACAGATCAACGCTCAAGTTGCACTCCAAAGTTTTATTATGGTAGAAAAAATAGTTCCCAATGGGACAATAGTTTACAAAATGCTTCAACAACAATTCTAGCCATAGATCAAGATGACTAGAGACTCAAATGACTCTCTAATTTATAGAGAAATCCTCCAAATAGAAAAATAATGGCTAGTTTTTTTTATCATTGTCAAAAAAATTTTGGCAGTTGATGAATACTTCAACATCTTTTAATCTTGGCCCTTGATTTCTTATTTTTGAGGAATTTTCGAATTTATCATTTAATTCCATTTTAATTAAGCTTAAAATTAATTATTTAGAGCTAATTTCCTAAAAAAATTTGACTTTGACTTAACCACCAAGGTCCCAAGGTCCAAATTTTCATTAAAAAGATCAATATTCCCTTGGTGCAGGACCCTTAAAAATTGATTCTTTCAAGACCCATTAATTTTTCCATTTGGATAATTTATTTTCTTAGACAATTCAATTTTGACTTTAATTAATTAATTTTCTGGCTTAGGATTTAATTTTATTTTGTCAAAAAAATTAATTAATTCACACAAGGGGATTAATTATTTTTCCAACCCTCTAATACATATGATTTTTTCATTTACAAGACTCAAAGAGAGAATACACATTCGTCTTAGACCCTCAAGACACAACCCATTTGTGACTCAATATGATCTAGTAAACCAAGTGATTTTTAATAAAATAATTTAGCCATTTAGCTTAAATTATTCCCAAACCACTTTTACATCAGACTCGACTAAAACATTAGGACTCACCTAATAATTCGAAAATAAATTTCACCGTAGCTTTGGGGGTTTAAGCTTGAGGGAAAAAACTCTTCTGATTAGCTGTGTCGAAAAACACAGGTAATCTGTGAGGTTAAAAAACCTCCTAGGATGGAATTCGTCATCAAACTATAGGCTTACCTAGGTTGTTACATAGACTCAAGGTTTTACTAAGATCTATTACAGTATATAACTTGCAGAATGGGATGACTATGACACATGGATTGATGATATGTGATCTGATCCTTATTGAAAAAAATTAGCACTTCCACTTCCTTGGAACTTTGACAATTTGAGTGCAACATCTGGCTCCATATGGGGACACGTTGCTTCCAAGAAGTAATGTGAGAATCCCAGAATCCTGCATTCAATGAAACAAAAGTCCATCAAATAGATATCCATTCAACATCAAAATCATCATGCATATATAGAAAATACCGCTGGAATAGAAAATCTACTCTAACAAATCGAAATATAAAAGACATAATATAACAACGTGAAATAAAATATCTAATGACATGAAATAAAAAGGGAATAGGGTTAAAGATACTATACAAAACGATGCCCATGGCATCAGATATCATCGATGAGGAACAATCTCGGGCATATGTCCGTTGACTGGTAGATCACTTGGCTGCTTTTCAGATGTCCCTTGCTGAAGTTTGACCCTCTTAGGTCAGTGTGATTGCTCATCACTGTGTTGCATATCTCTGTCAATTTGAAACCACCTTCTTTTTCTGTTTGGTAGAGGGGATGGGTGGTGGAAAAAGTGACATATCTTTGATTCAAAATGAGGCGAAGGTTCCTGTGGCACAACCTGTTCACCATTTTCCAACTTCTTTGGAACTTCAATGTGGTATCTTCTCTCTACTTCCCTATACAACCTGACCATGGCACTTACTGCTGCTGGAATAGTAGCATAAGATAAATCCATCCGAATGCATCCATTTAAATCAGTTGCAAATTGTCGGGAGAGAAGCATCCCCCATACATTTGGTGCATCAATGACTGCAATGTTCATGGTGACGATCTTATATGGATAATTTGCTAAGACAACATGTAAATCTTGAACCACACCAAGGACTTCAACCTTTCTAGAGTCCATCAAACAAATGTTATGATATGGTCTAGAAATTCTTAAGTTTAATTGCTCCATGACCTTCTTGGTCATAACATTCTTAGATGCATTAGAATCTAGCATGTAGTTGTGAAGTAATCTGTCATTGATGTCCAGAGTAAGAAATAATGGTTCATGATTTTCATTAGTCATATAACAGTTGATATCCTTTAATTTGATTTCTTCGTCCTGATGATTAATTCCATTATCTTCTTGTTGAAGCATACCCAAAGCTTTGAAGAAAAATGCCCTTTGAGATAAAATATTTAAAAGTTCAAGTATAGGGACGAACATCTTAATATTATTTATCCATGCGGCCCAATCCATGTTCAAACCAGATTCGTATTTTTCGGCGGGAACCTGCTTGTTATGACTTTGACCTTTACCCTTCCTTTGATATGTGTAGCCCTTACTCTTTGCAAGTTCTAGAACTTGTTTCTGAGTTGGTTTATCACCATATGCCTGAGTAATGGGGTCCTTTTCTTCATCGAAGGTATTTATTGCAAAGGTTGAAGAAATCATATTGGCGCATGGGCTCTCACTTGATTCGCCTTGACTTGCATTATTACTTCGTTGATATCTGCTTTCTTCTAGGATCCTTCTAGCCAAAGCACATGTACTTTCTTCATGAAAACTATCACAAGGTCTGCAGAAAGGAATAGACTCATCAACTACATTGGCAAACTCAAGCGGTGTAGGAGGCCTTTGATCATTAGAGGAAATTTCTTTTTGGCCACTGGTTGTTATTGTTTCCCCTATTATTGTTATTGTTTTTGGGAGGCATACCTTGTGTTTGCATCTTGACATTCCTTTCCATTCGTATTAACTGATTATGCATGTCACTTATCTGCTTGGCATGTTTAATTTCCATGCCCTTAACCAGTTTGGTTAATTCTTTGACTATTTTTGATTCTTCTTTGATTTTGACTGGAGTTCTTTCGTAACCAGGGACCTCGATTTACCTGAATCCTTTTTATCCTTTTCTTACTCTTACAACTGTGTTTTGGGCAACAGCTAAAGTCGCTGGGTGAGCCCGCCTTATTTCATACTGAACTTCTACATGTTAAGCCTCAAGATATGTTTCCAAGACAGTTTTGTTAGGAGGCTTGTAATCCTGGGTCATGTCCCTTAGCGATTTGTTGAACCTCTGGTTAAATTCTACCACTGTTTCATTTTCTTTCTTGTTGATGGTATTGAATTCTTTCACCAAGTACTTCCCTTCCCTCTTATCCCCGTATTTGTCTCGAAAAGCATCAAGGAGGGTCCTTAGAGAATCAAAAGCATTATTAGCCTTGTCATGAAACCAATCAATTGTATTACCCTCCAATGATAAGACAAACAACTTCATCTTGACATTTTCATAATTATAGTCTGTAGAATGAGCATATCTATGGACGAATGAATTAAACTTCTTTATATGCTCTCAACATTGATAACATTATTCGCCTCAAAGATTGGTAATCTCTTCATAGTTGACTCAATTGGAAAATCGTGTGGATACCCCTGGATGTTGGTGAAATTGCGAGGACCATAGTAGTCACCCATGATGTTTTGATTCAGAGGATTGATAAAAAGCAAATGGAGATCAAGGAGAGCTTCTTGTCTGAGAAAATTTAAACGATCTCTAAAATGTAACTTGTTCAATCGAGCTCTTAAAACCTTTTAAGAATCGGGAGTGGGGTTATCAAGGTTACTAGGATTCCTTCTAGAGTACGTTCTAGTGAATGATGAGTAAGTGGAGTCGCCACCAAAACAGGAAACCGACCTAAATGTCTAGGTGCTAAATGTGAGAATGAACAAGATGGGAGGATTAGTGAGAGAAAAAATGATAAGGTGATGAGAAAATGAAAAATGATGAGATAGAGGTGCCAACAATGAAAAGATGGAATATGGTTTAGAAGATTATGAGAAATTGTCGTAAACCCCGACAACAAGATAAACTTTTCCCCAATAACGGTGCCAAAAAATGTTGTGCCGCTTGACGGGATAAATGGAAAAATGAGAGATCAATAATGAGAATGTCGTCAACCCCAACAACAAGACAAACTTGTCCCTGACAACGACGCCAAAAAATGTTGTTGCATAGATTGTACAGGCACCGCGACAATGCTCAAGACGGAAGCTGTCACTCTGATCACCGCCCACTCTGTTCTAGCTGTCTCCCAACAACAGACTATGGGGGGTAGTCCCTATGGAATGAAATGAAGGAAAGGATGCTGAGAATCAACTTTCTTGGCAGACACAGATGGGTGGCCTAGCCACTTGGTTGAAATTAAGCAAGATTATTGATTAAATTAGATTTTTTATTATGAGACCAGTGCCTTAATGGAGTCACAAATTCTTGCTTCTTATGAATTGGAATTTGGAACCAAATGACTAGATGGACATCAGCTACTTGAATGATTGACTAACCTATATGATATGCAAATCCTAGGACCTATGTGAGATGCAGTGATCTTGGTAAATTTTAGTTAAATGCCTAGTCTAAGTGTAACCTTCCTTTAATTATTTTGAAATTGGGCTCCAAGGTAAGTTGTGGGAAGGAGGCTAACAAAAGGCAGGCTAGGCCCTGATTAACGATACCTTCTGTTAGGCTTCTATCATCCGATGCCTCCGGCGCTGCAGAGATTGTGGCTCTGACACTGCAAGGTCACTGTGTTAACCACCGAAGAGTTGTCAAGGCCCTTCAAGCTAGATAAGAAGGGTTGTCCTAAATCTCTATCCACCTAGCTTATGCTAGGAGGTAAATTATTAATGCAAATCTAGATCTAGAATGGTTATGTAAGAGATTATGAGTGAGATTTATCTTGAGTTAAGATTTTATTAAGTTGCTTAAGTACTTAATTTAGAATCCTTTTAAGAGTACTTAGCAATAATGAATTGCAATCTTAGACAAGATAAAACGTTTAGAGATACAAGTGCAAATTTCAACAGTATTTCTCAAGATAACAAGTAACCCAAGATGCCAAATGCTAAAAATAGTCAATCAAGATGTTGATCATAGATTTATGACAGTTTATACCAGCAATACTACTTTAGAAAAATCAGATGGAGAAGCATCATATGACCCCTCAAGGGATTCTAACTACACTTGGAGGAATCATCTAGCACATACTCCGGGAATCAAGTGAGATTTACATCATGGGTACAAGAAGCATAAGAGCATCAAGTTGGACCATATTTAATGTCAAATCCATCAAAGTACTTTACACAAGTATCATTCTCAAATGTCTCACTAGCTTATGATTGTATACAAGTTACCAGACTTAGGTATGAGAGGGTTATTGCTGACCCTATTAGGTGCTTCCAACCCTAAGTGGAGGAATATTTCCTAAACCGACCCTTTCAAATGATAGGTGTTATAGCTTGGGGTTTACTTCATAAATGTTGATTTGGGGTAGCATCGAATGTGCTCTAGCCACAAAAATTGGTGGAGAGGCTAAAGCACATGAGATCTACAATACCCAGGAATGGTTTTTGGGTAGATTCTAAACAGTTTGGGAGATATTAAAATAATTAATATTTTTAATGGAGTCATAAAATATTAATGTGAATTAATATAAAACAGTGTTAAAAGGGTCCAAAAGTCATGGATCAAGCCAGAGTTAATCTTAGCCGTTGATTATGGACTTAATCTCGACCGTTGAATTGTCAACGAGAAAAGTATAAAACGAGGCTTGAGGGTCACTTGGAGAACACACCGAGTTGACCAAGAGTTTGATTTTATGGGGCAGGGTTTGTTGAGGAAGTCGAGAGAGTGATCGGAGTTGCAGTTGAGGGGCAGTGAATACAGAAACGGAGTGGCAGAGATAGTACCAGGAGGATCAGCGCAAACGCTGGGAGAGAGAGACGCAGAGCCAACCAGAGGTTCATGCAGAGCCATCCAGGGCTCACGCAGAGGCAGCTAGGAGCTACACAGTGCCTTAGAGAGCTAGCGTGGGAGATGCAGAGGCTCTAAGGGTTGACGCAATGCCTCCAGAGGCTGACGGAGGGCAAGCTAGGGTGGCGTTGGGCCAGAACGGGCTGACGCAGTCCCTAGAGGTTGACGTTGGGGTTTTCGTGATACGCACGGGGCTACAGATTGGAGGGTATCCCATGTGTAATGCGATGCTACACCTCAATGTAATGTGACGCTACATCTATGACCCATTCCGGAATGTTTCAAAGACCTGTATGGGTACCTATAGATATAATACATTATTGATTGGATAAAAGTCCATCTATAGTCTACACGAATCACCCTTATATGATGCCTTTGAGTAGCCCACGGAGCCCCCAGAAGGAGGCGGGGCACCGGTTCCACTGGTAGGACTAGGAGCATTAGAAGTTCTGCCATCTGGTGCATTACCCTATTCTATCGGATTCATTCTATTGCATGACTGACTACCACCGATACTACGATTGGTCAGAGTGGAGACGGTACGGAGTACACGCGCGAAGTTTCGATTGCACTTGAAGTGATTGCACTAGATGCTCGGATGGGTACGAATGACTTGGGGGTTGGGAGATGTCAGTGTTTATCTGGGGTTTCAGCTGAAACATCTGTACTACTGCCGAGATTGTTCTTTGTTGGGTGAGCCAATTTTGGCACCCAAATTGTATTCTGAAATTGCTTAATAATTAAAACCCTCAGATAGCTGCACCGGTTTTCGTGCATTGGGTTTTTCCGAGGACATTGGTTCAAAAGCAACGATGTCACTTGTGTGCTTGTTTTGTTTCCTTCAGTTGATGATCTATAATGTGTTGAGTATTTATTTTCAGTATTTACATGGTAATTAACTTGTTAACTAACCAGAACAAGTAGGCAGAAATAAATCAGAAAAGTACATGAAGGGTTTCTAACAGCTAGACTTAGAAATTTCAACATGGTATCAGAGCGTGGTTGCAGATCACAGAAGAACTGAGAACATCAGCAGAGCAGAGTAGCGACAACAGAACATAGCTGTCTTGAGTGACAGAAGTTGTTCCTAGTAGAGAAGCAGCAAGGAAGGGGTGACGTAGTGCCTGCGTCATCCAAGTTTGAGCCGGGAAGAGGATCAACGTAGTGGCAGAGAGAAGCAAACTCGACCTACACAGTGCCCGGTCATCTTTCTCAGTCAGGAAGGATTGACGCCCGTGGCCAGGAGGTGCGGATTTTGTTGGTGTCAGGATTGCACAGAGCCTAGAAGCTCTAACCTTCAGTTTGTTGGGTCTTAGGAGGTTGTGGGTAAGTTGGAGAGTGACGCTGGTGGGGTAGTGTGGTCAAAACAATACCTAACAGGGCAAGAGCAAGGAGGAGGGAGTTGTTGCTGAGGATTTCTAGTCAAGAAATCCGGATTAGTGGTGCGGCTGCACTAAGGATCAGAGTGGGGGCATCTCGACATTGGCAGAGGGGTTTCTAGGAGGGAAATCGAGGCTCAGAAGGAGTCACATTGAGAACTTCTAGGAGGGGCAGGTAGAGGAGCAGCGAGATGGCAGTGAACGGGGTAAGAGACCAGGACAGACTAGACGGAGCCTCAAACTTCATAGTTTGGAAGGCTAGAATCTTGTCTGTTCTAAATAGGAATCGTGTCAAGCTCTTCGCCTTGAAGACGATAGCGATCCCAGTTGACCCAACTGAGAATGACAAGTATGAGGAGGCAATGGCGAGGGCTAAGAGCATCATCCTTGACGGGGTTAAGGACTATGTAGTACCACATATTGCTGAAAAGGACACGACAAATGAGATGTGGGAGGTCCTAAAAAAATTGTATCAACATACTTCCGTGCAGAAGAAGATACTACTAGAAAATCGACTGCGGTCATACCAAATGCAGAAGGGAGAATAGATCCATACCTTCCTCGATCGATTGAAAGAGATCCGGGATCAACTGACTTCCATAGGGGCCATGCTGGATCAAGAATTGATGGTGAGAACACCCGTGAACGCAGTCTCTGAAGACTGGGAGGTGTTTTTCCAGAGCATACTAGGTAGGGCGACCCTTCCAGGTTCGGAGGAAATGTGGGCGACTCTTTGCCAAGAAGAGATTAGAAGGTTGACCAAGGCAAGAAGCAGCGACAAGGGGGTCAGAATCAAGAAGGAGGAGGAGGTGGATGTTACCCTAGCATTGGAGGGAAAGGAGGAGAAATGGAAGAAGAAGGACCTCTCCAAGGTCAAATGCTTTCACTGTGGGGAACTGGGTCATTATGCGATCTAGTCTTCAAGGAAGAAGAGCAAGGGAGAGGCTTCTGAGACTAAGGTAGTGCCAGTGAGGGCGGAGAAAGAAGTGGAGACAGATGACAACTGTGACATGAGTGCTCATGCGCCACTTGAGAGGAAGTAGGGAGACTTCAAGCTGTAGTCAGATGGACTACAGGCGATGAGGGGCAAGATCCTTGAGGTACCCAACCTCTTGGATTATACCTGGCTATAGGAGCCCCAAGGAGGAGTAGCAGTACTGGCGAATGTCAGTAGAGACGGATGCAGATGGAGCATCAGAAGGAGCTATAGTGCAGGATTCTCAGGGCAGCATGACGCAGCAGTGCGAGATGCATAGAGTTGTTGCAGCAGCGCAGAGGTCGGAGAGGGAGCACTTCTCAGCGACAAAGGGAGTTTCAGCATCGAGGGTGTCTCTAGCCTGACAGAGATGTCAGAGTTGGGAGATCAGTTACTTACTTCTCAGTAACTGAGTTGTAGTGCAATAGTTAGTAGTGACAGTGCTATGGGTAACACGATGCAGCATGATGAGACGGGTTGCAGTGCAGATGCAGTAGTGGCAGTGGCAGGTCCATGGGTAGCTACACGGATGGAGAGGGAGTTGTTGTACAGATGCAGCAGTGGCAGTGGCAGGGCCATGGGTAGCTGCACGGATGCAGAGGGAGTTACTGTATAGATGCAGTAGTGGTAGTGTGTACATGATGCACCAGTGCAAAGGATGTTGGGCAACAGGCTTAGCATCAGCACAGGGACCGATGCCGAAAATACTTAGTGAGGAGTATTACTAGAGCACAATCCTCGCTAAGAGGGAGTGTTGATTTGGGGTAGCATCGGATTTGCTCTAGCCACGAAAATTGGTGGAGAGGCTAAATCACATGAGATCTACAATACCCAGAAATGGTTTGGGTAGATTCTAAACAGTTTGGGAGATATTAAAATAATTAATATTTTTAATGGAGTCCCTAAGTCTAAACTTAGGGAGAATAAAATATTAATGTGAATTAATATAAAACTGTGTTAGAAGGGTCCAAATTCATGGATCAAGCTAGAGTTAATCTTAGCTGTTGATTAGGGACTTAATCTTGGCCGTTGAATTGCCAACGAGAAAAGTATAAAAGGAGGGTTGAGGGTCACTTGGAGAACACACCGAGTTGATCAAGATTTCAATTTTCTAGGGCAGGGTTTGCCGAGGAAGTCGAAAGAGTGATCAGAGTTACAGCTGAGGGGCAGTGAATACAGAAATAGAGAGGTAGAGATAGTACCAGGAGGATCAACGCAGAAGCGGGGAGAGAGGGATGCAGAGCCATCTAGAGGTTGATGCAGAGCCAGCTAGGGCTCACGCAGAGGCAGCTAGGAGTTGGCAGTGCCTCAGAGAGCTAGCGTGGGTGACGCAGAGGCTCTAAGGGCTGATGCAGTGCCTCTAGAGGCTAGGGCGAGCTAAGGTGACGCTGGGCCAGAAAGGGTTGACACAATCCCGAGAGGCTGACGCTGGGGTTTTCATGGGGCAGATTGGAGTTGGGAGCTGTCAGAGTGTTTATCTGGGGTTTCAGTTGGAACATCTGTCTCCGACTGAGAGGTACTACTGCCGAGATTATTCTCTATTGGGTGAGCAGGTTTTGGCACCCAGATTGTATTCTGAAACTGCTTAATAATTAAAACCCTCAGATAGTTGCACTGATTTTCTCGCATTGGGTTTTTCCGGGGACATTGGTCCAAAAACAACAGCGTCACTTGTGTGCTTGTTTTGTTTCCTTCAGTTGATGATCTGTAATGTGTTGAGCATGTACTTGTATTTATTTTCAGTATTTATATGGTAAATAACTTGTTAATTAACCAAAACAAGTAGGCATAAATAAATTAGAAAAGTACATGAAGGGTTTCTAACAGTTAGACTTAGAAATTCCAACAATAAAAGGTGTCATAGTCATATACGAGGTTATGTAAAACCATCACCCATGAGCACCTTTGTAGAGGGAGCACTTAACTGCTTGAGTTACCTTCCCTCACCTTTGTTTTTCCGAGCCCCTTTATTTGCCTTTTTCTTCATTAGATTTGGCTTGTTTAACAAGCTCCGTTGATTATTATGTAATAAAGATAATATAATCCCCTAAATGATGGGTCATTTATTACTTCATTGGGGTTGGGATGTTCTATGAATTCCTTTTACTTTGTGTAATATCCCCAATTTTGTGAAGCATGGGAGTCACTAAGGAATATTGCCCAATTTTAGTAATATTAATTAAAAAGGGGCAAATATTATTGGAGAAAGGTGGCTAGTATTATTTTCTTGGAGAATAGCGACAAATTATTATTTTATTAAAATAATATTGAAAAAGGAGTCTAGAGGCATGAGGAGAAATTATAAAAGGTGGATGGACTCATTTTGTGGATCATCTTTTGGCTATGACACTTCTACTTCATCTTTTCTTGGAGTTGTTTAGCACAAGGGCCAGAGTGCTGTTGAGCACAAAGAATTCCGAGCGGAATTCCACCCTCATTTCGGACAACTTAGAGTGTCTCCCTAGTGAGGCAATTTGGGGAGCTCAATTCAGAGCTTCCATTGGACATCATTGCAAGAGTTTATTCAACAATGCATTTTTCTTGGGCACAAAGGTATTTTGTGGAGCACATTGTGGGAGCAAGCGTCAGTTAGAGGCTCCAAGATTTTGCAGGGATTTTTCTTACTTTTATACAGGAGTTTGGATAGTGATTTACTGAGTTGGATTGGAGGCTATTACCTGGGTCAATTTTTCTATCTTTTGGCAAGGGCGCAAAAGTTATTAACCAAGTGCTGTGCAGGGGTTTAGAGAAGTAGATTTAAGAGAGATAAGTATTGGAGATAGGAGGTATTTCTTAGTGGAGAATTTAGTCTTAGCTGGAAGAAATTTCCCATGGTAGATTTAGGCATAATAGTGTAGTATCAAAATTTTGGGGCGTTTTCTGGCCATATTGGGCAATTCACACTTGTTGGGGGTCACTGGGGGTTAGTGGATTCAACCCAAACCCTTTATGGGTTTTTGTGGGTTTATTGAGAGGAGTCTTCGATTAATTTTATAGAATTTTCTGGGTGATATTTGGGCCTGAAATCCTCATTCTTATAGCAGGGCGAATTGCTGGTTAGTTGGGGAATTTGCACCATTTTGTGGGTTCCACTTTGGCTTGGAGATAGGCCAAACCTTTTCTCTGTATTTTTGAGTTTGACGAGAGGAGCTTGCAGCTGCAATTTCAGAGCATTCCGGGCATTATTTTGAGCATGACGACCAGTTCCATTTGGTAGCCTACAACAGATTTTCTGGGCAGTGTGCATTACCAGTTTGGGAGCCATTTTAGTAGTTGGGTCAATGAGATTTCACATGGGGTTTGCATTGCTTGCATAACAAGCCCAGGTTCCATTGTTCTTACTCATTATGTACTCATATTCCCATTGATTAATAAAATGGCTCAGTTATTCAGCTTATTTTCTATGGCATTCTGATTTGGGTGCTTGGACTTTAATTTTAATTGTCGTTCCTTTTTCATGTTTTTGGTGTTTACTGTTATTTTCCAATTAGGAATATTATAGTGGTATCAGAGCCATGATCTTGGCCAAGCTGTGGGCCTTAAGCCAAGTGATGACAAGGGCATAATAAAAAGCTAAGAAATCATGTGATCCACAAAAAGATTAAAATCAAACAACATGGCTGTATCATTGAATGAGGTGATTATGATGCAACAAATGATGATTGGTGTGGGGGAGCAACTGATTCACACCACAATTGGGAATCAGGACCATTCTTAATTATACAACAAATCCACTATGCCCAAAATTATGGATAATGCATCAAGATGGAAAGACATGATTGCAATTGATGTGGAGTTATTGGCAGCAAATTGGAGGGCATACAAATCATTGGGACATGGCATTCATGCGTTAACTAAGAGACATGCACAAATCAGTGGGAATTCAGTGGAATTATGCAGGGATGATGAGGAGGATCAAGGCAGAAAATGAAGGCAGTTGAAGGGGCCATGGTTGGCAAGGAGACAATTGCGACATACACTCGTTGATGAGAGGCCGACAGTTGAGGAATACACTCGTTGATGAGAGGCCAACAGTTGATGAAATACCCAATGTTGTGATTGAGTTTTCAAGTGACAACATCACATCGCAAGTTGATGAGGTGTCGGGAGACATCTCCACCGTTGATGAGGAGCCGATAGGTATAGAGGCATCCAGGTCTATGACAGAGCTTCAGGACGAAAGCCACCTACAACTGACTGGTGAGCATCTCTTGCATGTTGGGTTGTTTATGGAGGAATAGTTGGAGGCTCATGTTGAGCCCATGTTGAGCAAATTATTATTTTATTAAATAGCGACAAAATTAACTTAGTGGAAAATGGCCTCCACTAATAAAATAATATTAAAAAAGGAGTCTAGAGGCATGAGAAGAAATTATAAAAGGAGGATGGACTCATTTTGTGGATCATCTTTTGGTTATTACACTTCATATTTCATCTTCTCTTGGAGCTGTTTAACACAAGGGCCAGAGTGTTGTTTAGCACCGGAAATTCCAAGCGGAATTCCACCCTCATTTTGGAGAACTTAGAGTGTCTCCCTAGTGAGGCAATTTGGGGAGCTCAATTCAGAGCTTCCATTGGACATCATTGTAGGAGTTTATTCAACAGTGCGTTTTTCTTGGGCGCAAAGGTATTTTGTGGAGCACATTGTGGGAGCAAGCGTGGGTTAGAGGCTCCGAGATTTTGTAGGGGTTTTTCTTATTGTTAGACCGGAGTTTGGACAATGATTTGCTGAGTTGGATTGGAGGCTATTACTTGGGTAAATTTTTCTATCTTTTGGCAAGGGCGTGGAAGCGATCAACCAAGTGCTATGCAGGGGTTTAGAGAAGTGGAGTCTGTAGAGATAAGGGTTGGAGATAGGAGGTATTTCTTAGTGGAGAATTTAGCCGGAGCTGGGAGAAATTTCCCGTGGTAGATTTGGGCATAATTCAGTATTATCAAAATTGTGGGGCATTTTCTGGCTAGATTGGGTAATTCACACTTGTTGGGGGTCACTGGGGGTCAGTGAATTCATCCCAAACCCTTTCTGGAATTTTGTGGGTTTATTGAGAGGAGTTTCCGACCAATTTTACAGAATTTTACGGGCGATATTTGGGCCCGAAATCCTCATAATCATAGTAGGGCGAATCGCTGGTTAGCTGGGGAACTTGCACCATTTTGTGGGTTCCACTTTGGCTTGGAGATAGGCCAAACCTTTTCTGGGTATTTTTGGGTTTGATGAGAGAAGCTTGCAACTGCGATTTCAGGGCACTCCGGGCATTATTTTGAGCAAGACGACCAGTTCCATTTGGGAGCCTATAGCATATTTTCTGCGCAGTGTGCATTATCAGTTTGGAGCCATTTTAGTAGTTGGATTAGTGAGATTTCACTTGGGGTTTCATAGCTTGTATAGCAAGCCCAAGTTCCATTGTTCTTACTCATTATGTACTCATATTCCCATTGATTAATAAAACGGCTTAGTTATTCTGCTTATTTTCTATGGTGTTCTGATTTGGGTGCTTGGACTTTAATTTTAATTTTCTAGTTCATGTTTTTGGTATTTATTGTTATTTTCCAATTAGGAATATTACACTTTGATAGGCGTGATATGCATGGATATTCTTGGGGATGAGTGGCTATATAATAAAGGGTAGAGATCAACTATAATTGGCTTTTGATTGATTCATGTCCCTTGCCATTCTTTTGCGTTTTGACATTTGGCTTATGTTTTTTCTTTTCTTAAAACGACATCAACCTCGAGTATTTCTAACCTCTTCTTTTCATAGGACAAGGCCTATAGTGAACTAGTATGAGTGACTGACTACAACCGATCAAAAGATGGTATGCTGTCAATTCTTAAGTATGAATAACATGGAATGCTACCATCATTAGAACCTCCTATTTGTGCCCCTCCTAGACAGTGAAAGAGAGACCTTAAGGAAGGTCACACTGGCCTAGGGGCAAATGATAGCCACCAAGGTGAAATAAGGGAACAAATACACAACCAAAAGTAGTCTCTAATTCAATTTCAACCTATGATCCATAATAGAATGTCTTAAATATTAATGAAAGCACTTGAATGCAAAAATGGTTAATATACATCACAAGGGATGACCCACTTTCATTGGAGAGTGGGCTATACTAATGAATATACTGACTAATAAGAATGAGTGAGAGGCATTTGAGGTTGGCTATCTGTGGATCATACTAGGGGCTGTTGGTTGGTAAGCTACATCATAGGAGAAATTTTTTTCTGTATATGGATGGGTAACATGGCCTAAAACAAATATTGAGGGCATGGTGCTTGAAAATTGATGAGTGTCTAAGAGTTGAGTGGTTTTCAAAGGAGTGCATTTGAATATGTACATCAGAAGTAGTTAGGGCGTCATTATTATTATTTATGTAGATAATCTCATAATCAAAGGAGTTGGTGTAGTTGCAATTGATGAAGTAAAGCACAATTTAGAAACAACTTTTGTGATGGTGAATTGAGGGCTTTGACATTGTTACCCACCAAAAGTGGGTGACCGTTAGGAGAAACTTTTCTCCTATTCATCTCTTCTAGTTGACAACCAACAACTCCTAAGAGCCACTTTGTAGCTGATGTGACTTGCCATTCATATCTCCGCCATCTGCATCAGTCATATGCTTCCTCGCCCATTTGTTATGAGCACATGTTGTAAGGTGGGCTTTTGATCAAAATATACATTATTCATTATGCAATCGTGTGCTTATGCTTGTTTGTATTTGGGCATTTTAACATGAATTATGGTGTGACTTGGAAGAAAGAAGGGTCTTGGCCATAGTCTTGTTCCCTCACCTCAAATTGGGGGTTAATTTTCAATCTTAGTCTAGTAGGACCACTCCTAATGGTCCATGGCTTTAGAAGGGGGCACTACTTGGGAATCCATGATTGACATAGCGTGTCCCATCTATCCTTTTCCATACTTGTCACTTCCTTCCGTACATTACGAGCCCTTATTCCAGCTCTCTTTTTTGGGTCAACTAACCATTGGTTCTTTGGGATTTGGCATGCACACATCCTCATACTTTGGGTAGGGCCTGGAAATGTACCCGGGGAGGTTGATGCAACTAAAAGAAAAAGAAAGATCATATAGTGGCCACAAGAAAAACAAAAGAAAAAGAAAAATGCAAAAGATGGCTAGGACTTATGAATTAGCATGTGGGCAAAAGCCAAGCATGAGCTCTACTTCTATCATATGGCCATCATTCGGTTTGTAGTCCAATGTTGCCTTATCTCATGGAAGACAAAGAACGCTTGCATGTCCCAACTCTTGATGGGTGATAAACTGCCCCATCCTAAAGGGGCTAATAACTGCTTTACATCATACGAAGCAAGCTCTCATTCCTTGAGCTACGAGCAGTATTACGAGGAACAATCAAGAAAAAGTAAAGGGCAATATAGAGGGGTAGAAAAACAAAGGCCGAGTTAACTCATGCATCCCTGAATTCTCCCTCCTCACATCTATACACCCAGGATGAGGTATTACATCATAGTTGGTCCCTTTGACCCTGACACTTGGCCCTTGAGTCCCCCACCTGTTCCATCATTATTCATATGGAACCTATCGATTGAAGGGAGGATTGAGGACATGTCACTTCTCTTTGGGGGTTGGAAACACCTAATAGGGTTGTTTATTAGCCACTCCTACCTAGGGAGGTAACACCATTATGTCACTAAGGCCCCAATTTTGGGAGAGAAGCCACATATGAAGTGTTATTATGCCCATTCCTTTCAAGCTTGGTTCACTTAGATGCACTAATGCTTAATGTACCTGACGATGAAAGTTGCAGCACTGGATATTGCGTGTAATTGGCAGTTGGTTCAATCTATAGGTCTAGGCAACTTAACTCAGGTCCAGGTCCTCCAGAGGGACATATTAACACCCATAGGTGATGCGTTGAGAGCCATGGGACTTCAAACATTTGTAGAGCATCATTCATAGCCATGGGCACCTTCAACACCCACAACTTCTGCACCTTGCCCTATATTATCCATGGGATGATGCGCTTGGACCAGCATGGCCCCAACCAACTTAGCACTTCATGAGGGTTAGGTAGTTGATCCAGGGCCTAGATGAGGTTTCTCTAATACCTTGAGACATGGGAGGACTAGCATCATCTTTAGTGCCCTCAACGGTGGAGTAGAGACAGATTTCGCCACTTGGAGATCCATGAGACCCAAATTTGTGCCCCAAACCATATTTAGGGGTCCACAAGATGATTTGCACCGAGACAGAGGGGCCAACTCCTCCATCATGATTTTAAAGGCCCCCTATACCTGACATGGCACTGTTAGGCCTCAACATCAGCCCTTGGAGAGCCATCACATGCATGATGTCAACATTTCAGCACTTTTGTTGGAGATTTATCTTATGTTCACATTGGTTACTAGGTCGGCCTGTGATCTAGAGGCTTTCTTGCACATTATTTTATAATTTTAGGGGCTTGTATGTAAAATTAGACCTAGGAGGACTCATATATATTTGTGAGATGTCGTTTCATCTCACATTATCACACTTCTTTTGATTTTTCGCCTCCTTAGAGAGACTCACACTTCTTGTTCTTGGATTATGTAGGATCTTGGATGCACCTTGACATTTAGAGCTGATTTTTGGATATTCTTTGGAGCTATTCTTGGCATAATAGATGGAGTTCTTGCATAATTGTCTTGCAAGTGCTCTTAATAATTGAAGTTCTTTATTTTTATGTCTAATGTATTTAATGATTAATTCTAGTTCATGTTAAATTGTGCCCTAAATTTTGTTGAATATCAATTGAATGCTAGCTAGAAGAAAATTGCATGCATTACTCATACATGGCATTGTAGGAATTGTCCTAGTGGTGAAACTCTTTGAAGCTCTTCCCATAAATTCTATTATTCCTTGAGTGGGTAAATACTTGAAATTTGTGTTAGGGCATCAAATTTCAGCCTCCTTAGAAACAAGATTGGCCTATCTTTTAGACTCCATATACCCAAGGGACAAGGCACTAGTCCAAAACATTGGTGATCAATCCTATCTTTCATCCATCTCTTCTCCCTCCTAAATTTCGGTCCTTTTAAGGCTACACTAGTCAACTACGACTTGGTGCGAAATTCTAGGGAAGGAGATTTGTGGTGGTTGGAGAGCCTAAACATCAAGAGGAGTGTCTTGGCTTACAAGATCTCTCACTTTGGTGGGCATCCATTTCAGTTTCATCCATAAAATCTCTTGCCCTAGGTGTTTTCCCTAAGAGGGAAAACCCTAGTTTTCTTCTCTCAACTTGAGGACTTCCTTGAAGGTTTCATGAGCCTCGACCTTGTTGAAGTCAATCATAAGAAACCTTTTCTCCCTGCCTTGATTTTTGGGAGCTCCAACACTTGCCTAACCTATCAAACCCTAGGTCTTGCGCACATCTTTCTAGGCCTTATTGTAGAAAGCGGATTGCTTCCTAGTGAAGCCTTGAGCCATATATTGAGTCTTTCTTAAGGAGATCCTAGCTTATCACCTTATCCTCTACCCTTAGAATATCTTTTATAGATGATCTTATCCTACCAAGACTCCTCCAACCAGTGAAAGTCTGTAAAGAGCAGGGGGTTTTAACTTTTAACTTTTCGCTATGGTGATAGTGGGCCACTACCCTTTTGTTAGCACTTGTTTTAGCTTTAGCCTTGTAGGGTCCCCTCTCCAAGGCCTGCTAAATTTCGTAGAGCAGGTATCATTGTCTAGCTTTAGGGTATGTGTTCAATTCGAGTTCATGTATGATTTCATTGACTAGGAAGAAGTAGAATATATTCACGATATCAAATTTGTGAGGCAGTATGGCTTGGGATGATCCTTGTGGATACCATGAAAATTAGGGGGTATTGAAGCTGGTGAAAAATCCAATTTACCAATTGAAGACAAAGCATGTAGGGATTCATCATCACTTTGCCTGGGAGAAGATCCAGAACAGAGAGATGGAACTCTTTTGTATTGTCCTTCTCAGGATCAGGGAGCTGATTTTTTCATTGAGCTTTTGTGAAAGAATAAATATATAAAGTTTCATGACAAACTTGGTGTAAAAGTTATGAATTGGTCATCGATGAGGGCCAAGAGAATGTAATGACTAATGGTAACTTATGTAAATAGATAAAGGTTAGTCCCGGGTAAAATTAAATGGGAATGTAACTTAGGCTAGTTTAGTTAAATAATGTGAAAAGGTTAATTAACTCAGGTAGATAATAAAAACATACTTCTGTATGTTCTGGAAGTTACATCAATTATGCTGAATATGAATTGAATGCCACCTTCTATAATGAGAAAACATCTCATATCTTGCATTTTTCCTACTCCAGCATTTTCTGAGCAATATCCACAAGCAAATTTGAATATCAATACAACTTTTACAGGCTTTAATATCCAGAATTTTAAATTTTTTATACATCTTTAGCAACTAAAAAACTTTAGTGTGGTAAGTCTAACCTGTTTGTATGTATAATGTGACAAACAAGTATCTTTCTAGAAAATAGTGAATATTGTAGGAGTTGTTCATACGGAAAAATTGGTTTTTAGTTCTTGTGGGTCAATTGAACTTATATAAGACACTTTGACATATTAAGTATTTTGGGCAATGTTTTTGAATGTGGCCATAGGAAGCTTGCTGACAAAGTAGCAGCGGCTGGATACTTAGTGGTTGTTCCTGACTATTTTTATGGGGATCCATTCGTACGAGGGAGCGGTGAAAATCCCATGGCTGAGGTTCAAGATTGGATTAAAAATCATGATCCAGTAAAGATTTTTCACTTTCTTTATTTTATTTCTAATGTTAAATTTGGGCATATGAAATGGGTACCTGCGTTATTTCTAGATACATTATTTGCAATAAGTTGAGTGACTCAAAATAGTTTCTTTAATTACAAAATACTCTTGTTGCTCATTTCTAATCTTGCAACAGCTTAGATGTACTGCACTGTTTACGAAAATGGGAACACCATTTTGATTAGTCACTTTTATGCTTCTTTAGGCCAAGGGATTTGAGGACTCCACCAAAATTATAGAGGTTTTGAAAAGCAGAGGCATATCTGCGATTGGTGCAGCTGGCTTTTGCTGGGGAGGTGAGAACTGCTTCTATTGTTTCCTTCTGTCTATGGTGAGTGATTATTAAAATTAGATTGGATTTCAAACATGCCTTACATCATGGTGGACTATGCATGCACATAGAGGCTGTGTAGTTCACTTGTAAGATCCCTGATGCTGTGAAATTAGACATTGATCTTTAGAATGTATTCAAGCAGACACAGATATCGGGCCTGGGCATGGGTGTAGTAACTCTGTTGAAGGACACTAACACTGATGTTAATCACAATGGCAGCCAAGGTGGTAGTGGAGCTAACTAAAGGGGAGGCCCTGAAAGCAGGAGTACTATTACATCCATCACGTGTAACAATTGATGATATTAGAGGTATGGATATAAAGCTTATTGCAATGTTTCTTTGTAAACTGAGTCAAGTCTATAGGGTACACTACCACATGGACATTAACTTGCCCATCTGTTATTAATGTTTCCTTATCTTTCACAGGTTCAGTTCGATATCTTTAGTTTCTCTTTGTTCTTAAATTTAAAATAAGACTTTCTAAATTAACAAAAAGGTGTATGATTTGCTCCAGTGGTTAAAGCACCAATTGCAATTCTGGGGGCTGAAATTGATAAATCTAGTCCACCTGAACTTGTACAGCAGTTTGGAGCAATTTTGTCTGCAAAACCAGAGGTACATAAATTGACTCAATTGCTGGATTGTTTAGTGTGTGCAGATTTATTTGTTCCAATTATTTCCAAGGTTTCTTTCAAGTTCAATGGTGAAGCAAATGAGAACTGGTTAATAGAACTATACCCATTTTTTATGTTATCCAATTTTTATTACCTACTCTTGTGTAGAAGAGAAGGCAGTATACCAGCATTGATATTATTTATGTGGTCAATTAAATTCTGAAAAGGTCAAACTCCTACCATTTTAAAAGTGCTGAAACCTTGTTTAAAAATACTTGGCAAATGCAGCTAATGTTTTGGAATAGTCCTTGAAAGTTACTTATAAGAGACAATTCAGTGTTTTCAAAGAATGAATTTGTCAAAAAGGCTTTAATGGCACAGTGTTTAATTTCTTCCCAAATTGATGGAAGTATTTCCCAACTTGTTAAATTTCATCTCTTTAAGGGAACCTCGTGGACAATATGGGGCGCTATTTAATAAATCTGCATTCATATTGAAAAGTTAAAGACCCAACAAGTAAATTTGTGTTTCCATTAGTGTCAGGGATGCAATGATTTCATTTTGCCCCTCATGCAGGAAATTATTGCTATGACCATAAGGAACATAGTACCTCTAAAATCTGCACTTCAAGGATTCAAAATCCAGCCATCAAGCATGAACCGTAGGGAAACTTGACAACATCACCCATTGTCACCTTGGTGATTGTCCTCCTCACATTAAGCTGTCTCTCCTTGGCACAAGTGGGAAATTCCTAATAAGAGTACAGATCCAACCCCTAAACATTGATATCAAAATTGGATCTGCAGAATAATAATATTTTTAGTCTTTTTGGATATATAATGAGAATCTAAGCAAGAGCTAGCACCTTGTCCTTGGGGATGTGGAGTCTAGATGATGGATAGAACTTGAAAACAGGAGGAGCAAACATGAAAACCACCAAACAACAAGAATTATCAGCTAGACCTGATATGTATATAACAGCCTCAAAATGTTCAAGAGAGACACAACACATCCATAGACTTTTTGTAACCACATAAGACATCGAAGATGAGAATCGAGTCTGATAGATTGCCTTCCATTGAATGAACAACCCATTGACATATAACAATCCAAATATGATATCAAAATGGAGTGAAAAGGGTTTAGAGACAACACTTAGCCTTCTCTTCATGCAAATAACAGCCAACTATGAAAAGTCAAAACAGCCCTTTACACAAAGTTATGTCGGTTATACATCAATTACAGCCTTACGTACATACAAGATCAGCGAGGAGAATATGGAAGCTTCAATTGATCAAATCCTTCCACCTTACTTGCAATCACAAAGCCTTTGGCCTTAGGGGGATTTTAATCCTCTAGAGCTTCTACCTTTACAAATGAGAGATCTGCAGAATAATAATATTTTTAGTCTTTTTGGATATATAATGAGAATCTAAGCAAGAGCTAGCATGAAAACCACCGAACAACAAGAATTATCAGCTAGACCTGATATGTATATAACAGCCTCAAAATGTTCAAGAGAGACACAACACATCCATAGACTTTTTGTAACCACGTAAGACATCAAAGATGAGAATCGAGTCTGATAGATTGCCTTCGATTGAATGAACAACCCATTGACATATAACAATCCAAATATTATATCAAAATGGAGTGAAAAGGGTCTAGAGGCAACACTTCAGCCTTCTCTTCATGCAAATAACAGCCAACTATGAAAAGTCAAAACAGCCCTTTACACAAAGATATGTCGGGTATACATCAATTACAGCCTTATGTACATACAATATCAGCGAGGAGAATATGGAAGCTTCAATTGATCAAATCCTTCCACCTTACTTGCAATCACAAAGCCTTTGGCCTTGGGGGGATTTTCATCGTCTAGAGCTTCTACCTTGGCCCTAATTAAAATTGGCAACTAGGGCCAAATTCCATGTGGGTCATCTTATTTATGGTCGCTGATATTTTTCTTGGATCCCTTTCATCAAGAGGTGTAGGATTGATCTAAAGATCATCTGATTCCGATAAGAATTCATGGAGATATGAATTTATTTGTGTTATGGAACAATTAGTCAAGGTCGGCCAGCAACTAAACTGCCCCCACTTGTGCTCCACATTTTGGTATAAATACAAGTGCCTTGCAAGTCATCTGAACACACAACTCTCTTGAGATTTCTTGATCTCCACTTGTTTTGGGTTTTAGTGGAAAGAAGAATCTCTAAGGGAAAAATGCAGGTCTAGAAGGAGACCCTATACGCAGCAAAAGAAGGATGCCCTAGCCGTAGGTCTTGTGAAGGTTTGGCCGCAGTTCAAAGGGAGATCTGTCCACTGTTTAAGGGAGCTTCAATAGCACTAATCTTGGAGCCCTAGCTGCTCTATTCATGGACTAACGCAGTCCTGTCATGCCCTAAACGCAGGTCATATCAAGCCCTAGCTAAATGCAGTCATGCCCTAATCCATACGCTGTTTTGGAAGGGTTTGAGACAACCCTTAGATGCGGCAAAAAGGGATGCCCTGGCCACAGTAAAAAGACTCCTATACGCTGCTCATAACTGCTCCTATACGCTGCCCATACCTGCTCCTATACGCTGCCCTACTATACGAAGCAAGGCAGCCCTAACCACAGCAAGAGAAGAGTCCTAGTGACAGCATGAAGAATGAATGTGTTTGGGTGCTGGCAAGTGCTATTAGTTAGGCATTTGGATGCCACAGCTGTGTTAGGGAGATAGGTAAAAGTGTTGGGCCTGAAACTACCTCAAAGGGGCAGCATGGAGGGCAGCATCTCTGTGGAAGACAAAATCAGTCATTAAGTGCAATTTTGGGCTAGTTTTGATGGGCTGTTAGGGACTGTGGTTAGTACCCTAACCTGTCCCAGAATTGCAGCAGTGCACAGTAAGTACAATGGCATAATGATGTGATTGGTGGCAGCATGATGAAGGCAACATTGTGTAGTATGGTGCAGCAATGGGACAGCATGGTAATGATGGACATCCAGCAGTATGGACAGCAAGAAGTATGGTGCAGCAGTGGGACAACAATGCTACATGGTGCTGCAATGATAAGCAATGGGACATCAAAGGCAACTTGGTGAAATATGGTACAACAATGGTCAATGGCGTATAGTGCACAATGGGACAGCAATGTTGCAATGGTACAACATGGGACAACTAGTACTTAGTGTTGCAATGTTTCATGGTGGATACATAGGACAGCAAGTACATAGTGCTGCAATGGTTCATGGTGGATACACAGGACAGCCATGGCATTGTGAAGTAGTGGCACAATGGGACAGCCATGACATAGTGCAGCAGTAGCACAACGGGACAGCCATGACATTGTGCAGCAGTGGCACAATGGGACAGCAAGCATGTGCAACATGGTGCTGCACAATGAGGTGCAGCATGATGAGGAGATGCAAAACAATGATAGGTGAAGGAGTCACCTTGGAGAATCAATTGAAGCAGCATGTCTTCAACTGATCTCATGGATCATCTTGTTAGAGATGATCTATTCTCTTATCTAGAAAGTCAAAGTGTTGACTTCTGTTGTAAATGTACTATCTCTCTCTCGCTTTGCTGAACTATTGAAGAACATATAAGAAGAATTGATCAAGGGTTTCCCACATTGGGGTTTGTCCCTGGCTAGCGCTGCATCTTGTGTCCTTTTGTCTTGGCTTAAACCCCTGGCTAGCGCCACATCTTGTGTCCTCTTGTCTTGGCTTGTCTTTTGCGAATTATATTTATGTTCTATCTGCTGTTTACTTGAATGCTGATGTGATTGCTAATTTGGAAAAAAATATTGAGCTAACTGTGAAAATTGAAATAAATTGCTCTAGCATAGAACATACCTAAATTTAACATGGTATCAGAGCTGAGGTGAAGATAATGTCCACGCAAGAGTGAAAGAGAAATCACCGAAAATAGGTGGGAAAGGACAAAAGACTCAATGGATTCCTCATCGCTATTCAAATTCACCAAGGTGAAATCGACGCAGAGAATATTATCAGAATAGTGCAGCGGAAGCTTCCAATGGCCTACCTAAAGATCACTTCATTGGGAAGTCAGGATCTAAGGGTGGAAGGAAAGGCAGATGCCTTGGTTGCAATAAGCTCGACCATCATGCGAAGGAGTGTCCGAATGGCTGGAACACATCACTTGATGATGATAACAATCATTCCAGGTACATCTTCAATGATCAGTGGAATGATAGGTAATGCAAGTCATCAAGGAAACGAACGACTCTTCAAGGAAGCAAGGAACCCCAGGTATGAAGAGTCAAATGCTATTTCTGATAAGATAAAGAAGCGTTATCTTGTATTGGCCCTCTCCTTGAGATTCTTTGGGAATTTGGCTTATTGATTGTAGTGCTTCAAGGCACTTCATCGGATAGAAGGGTGATCTCTCTAATTTAGTATAGATGGAAACAATCGTAGGGTTATACTTGGAGCCGATGCCACCTATCCTGGAAAGGGTGTAGGGAATGTTACCCCTATATTGAATGAGGGTAACTCGATTCATTTACGAGAATCTCTTTATGTACATGATCGGAAGAAGAACCTGGTGTCCATTTCGACAATGGAAGTCAAAGGTTTCACGGTGGCATTCATCGATGAAAAGGTACATGTTTGAAAATATATTTTTTTTAAGATGCTTTTACTCATGGGTTCTGGGTTGGAAATTTGTATCAAGTTGCAGGATGGTCCATTGGAGACCATGTCAGTTGTCACATCTCATCTATAGCACTAGAGGTCTAGTTATTATGGTGCCCTACCCGATGTGAGTCAGATGGTGACAGGGATGCCTGAATTCAAGAAGAGCATGAAGGTACATGTCCGAGATGTGCCAAAAGAAAATCTTACAAGGGGACCATTCCCCTCATATAGCAGGTCCACAGGTTTGGAACAACCCGAGGAGTTTGAGATTCATGATCGGGAATCTCATGTATACAGGTGGAAGAAAGCCCTCTATGGCTTGAAGCAAAACATCTCGGGCGCAGTATGAGAGAATTGATAACTGTTTGATGAAGCCGAGATCCACTAGGAGTGAAACCGATCCAAACCATTGCTCGAAGGTTGTGGATGATAGACCTCTCATATCGGCATCTTCTGAGGACGACCTATTTCTAACAGGTGTAGACCCTCTCATTTGCAGAAGTAAGAGGGAGTTGGATTCTGGATGTGGAATAGTAAACTGCAAGCCTGTGACTACCTCGTGGATCTCAACTTTTAGAAGTTATATGGTAGTGATGCCGGACCAGATTTGGGAAATGCCTTTGAGTTTCATAAACTCATTAGCATTGATGTTCTTGATGAACTTTCGTTCGGATTTATGTTTTGCGGTTAGCATGGTGAGCTCATGTTTGATTGAGCATCACTGGATTGGTGCCAAGAATATTCTGAGATATCTTCAGGGCACAATCTCTCATGGATTGAGATACACTGCCGGAAATATGAAGCTACATGATTATTCGAATGCTGACTGGGCAGGTAGTGTGGAGGATCACTAGAGCACTTTTCAGTGTTGGTTTTCTCTGGATTCTGCTTCGATATCATGGATGAGTAGGAAGTAGAAGTCGGTAGCTATAAGCATCGTCGAGATCGAATACATAGCTCCGAGTATGATCTCGTGTGAAGCTGCTTGGTTGTGGAAGCTCTTTAGTGCGCTGTTTTGTACACATGATGAATACCACTTTGATTCTTTGTGACAACCAGGGGGGGATTCGATTATTGAGGAATCCCATATTCGATGATTGCTCTAGCAGATAGACATCAGATACTACCTCATCTGGGATATGATAAGTCAATGAGCGAGGAGGCTCCATCACATTGAGACTGATGTACAGGTCGCTGACACTTTGTCAAAACCCTGGGGAAAGGTCAAATCTGTGATTTTCCCGGACGACTTGCAGTCGTGAGAGACCTTCATACCAGGGTCTTGCATGTTGCATGCTTTGAGCTCTGGGAGCTCTGGGAGGCTTGGGGTACTTACTGGAGCGACATACGACCACAGGGCGACTCACTCTCCCCTAGTGGTGCGCTATGTACAGGGTGACATATTCAACCTTTCCCTGTGATACCTCGTGGCGACTATGGAACAGGATGATTAGTTCTCCTGTGTGCCGAGGTGATTAGTTCTCTCGTGGCAGCTATGGAACCGAATGATTAGTTCTCCTGTGTGTCGGGATGATTAGTTCTCCCATGGCAATTGTGGAACAGGATGATTAGTTCTCCAATGGGCCAGGATGATTAGTTCTCCCGTGGTGACTGTGGGACAGGATGATTCGTTCTCCTGTGGACTGGATGATTAGTTCTCCTGTCGAGGTATCCTACCCATGCAGTCTGGGACTCATAGGAAGTCCCTCTCATCTGATCAGTGAGTAGGGAAATGGGGTTAGGGACCATAGTAGTACTATTGATGGACACATCGTTGTATCTACCATACTCCCTATGCTAGGATGACCTCCATTGATCTGGAATCAATAAAACTGATACTCCCTATGCTAGGATGACCTCCATTGATTTGGAATCAATAAAACTGACTTCGGGTCAGTAACAGTGATATGACACACTCTCTTCAGATGAAACTGACTTCAGGTCAATAGAGAATGGTATGAGACATTCTCGATCAGTTCTTCTTCTTCATGGTTCAGCGCAGCAGAGTAGAGCAGTGCAAGGCACTGATGGCAAAGATAATACAATTGGACATATGGATCAACGGATGGAGTTCTCCTTAATTGAGAGGGAGTGTTAAAATTGGAAACTAGGGCCAAACTCCATGTGGGTCATCTTATTTATGGCATCTGATATTTTTCTTCGATCTCTCTCATTGAGAGGTGTAGGATTGATCTAAAGATCATCCGATTCCGATAAGTATTCATGGAGATATGAATTTATTTGTGTTATGGGACAGTTCGTCAAGGTCGGCCAGCGACTAAACTGCTCCCACTTGTGCTCCACGTTTTGGTATAAATACAAGTGCCTTGCAAGTCATTTGAACACACAACTCTCTTGAGATTTCTTCTTCTCCACTTGTTTTGGGTTTTAGTGGAAAGAAGAATCTCTAAGGGAAAAACGCAGATCTAGAAGGAGACCCTATACACAGCAAAAGAAGGATGCCCTGGTCGTAGGTCTTGTGAAGGTTTGGCCACAGTTCAAAGGGAGCTCTGTCCACTGTTTAAGGGAGCTTCAATAGCCCTAATCTTGGAGCCCTAACCGCAGTCTATTCATAGACTAACGCAGTCCTATCATGCCCTAAACGCAGGTCATATCAAGCCCTAGCTAAACGCAATCATGCCCTAATCCATATGCTGTTTTGGAAGGGTTTGAGACAGCCCTTAGATGCAGCAAAAGGGATGCCTTGGCCACAGTAAAAAGACTCCTATAAACTGCCCATAACCGCTCCTATATGCTGCCCATACCTGCTCTTATACGCTGCCCTACTATATGCAGCAAGGCAGCCCTAACCACAGCAAGAGAAGAGCCCTAGTGACAACATGAAGAATGAATGTGTTTGGGTGCTGGCAAGTGCTATTAGTTAGGCATTTGGATGCCACAGCTGTGTTAGGGGGATAGGTAAAAGTGTTGGGCCTGAAACTACCTCAAAGGGGCAGCATGGAGGGCAGAATCTCTGTGGAAGACAACATCAGTGATTAAGTGCAATTCTGGGCTAGTTTTGATGGGCTGTTAGGGACTGTGGTTAGTACCCTAACCTGTCCCAGAATTGCAGCAGTGCACAGTAAGTACAATGGTATAATGATGTGATTGGTGGCAGCATGATGAAGGCAACATTGTGCAGTATGGTGCAGCAATGGGACAACATGGTAATGATGGACATGCAGCAGTATGGACAGCAAGAAGTATGGTGCAGCAGTGGGACAACAATGCTACATGGTGCTGCAATGATAAGCAATGGGACATCAAAGGCAACTTGGTGAAATATGGTACAACAATGGTCAATGGCGTATAGTGCACAACGGGACAGCAATGGTGCAATGGTACAATGGCGTATAGTGCACAACGGGACAACAATGGTGCAATGGTACAACATGGGAGAACTAGTACTTAGTGTTGCAATGTTTTATTTAGAATTTTCACATGGTATTAGAGAACAGTTAATCAGCCGGGGAGCTCAGAGGGAAAAAGAGAAAGACTTTCACTGCTCATTGTGGGCAGTAGCCGAAATTCTCAAGGGCATTGCAGTCATTCTGCTAGGAGGTCGAGTTACTTGTGGAGGTTCGATTATTCTGAGTGGTGCAAAAATATTCGATCCTACCAGATCGAGTGATTCCAGAGGCAGAGGGGGCAACTCATATTTTTTGTTGAGTAGATCTCTAGTTGGACGCAGAGGTTTTGTAGGAGTATGCTAGAGCAGAGCCAATGTCGGGTGGAAGGAAGAAGAGCACACTGAGGGAATATTTTCCTCAAGGAACTTCTAGTCTCAAGAAGTTTGATTTTTCCTTGCAGATCAACAGTCGTTGTGAGCAGATTTTCTCACCCCAGAAGGGAGTGCATATAGCAAAGCAGTAGTTGAGCAGAAGGAAACAAGAGAATTTTGACATTTTATTGAGATGACCACTGTTGGGCTTCATGATCATGATAGGTTGTGTAGTCGCGCAAAGTGTCTAGGCATCACGACAACGCTCAGAGTAAGGGTTGTCACTCTTGATCCTTACTCACTCCGTTTAAACTCTCTCCTAGACAAGTCAAGGGGGGTAGTCCCTAAGGTAAATGTATGAGAAAACCTATGGATCATGGGCTCTAGGAGATTTTAATGATGGACAACTTGATGAATCTAAATGAATCTCGATTAATTCAGATGAATAGATTAAACGCCAACGTAAATAAGACACGGCCACAAGATAGAAACAATTATAGACCAGTGCCTTTATGCTAAATTAACAGTAGATAAAGTAAAACAAGTAATCCAAAACACTTTACAAATATGTGACGAATAATGACAATCATGAATAATCAATATAAATGCCCAAAACTGTATCACACAAGATATTCCAGATTTAAAATGATTATCATTAATGACCAAGATCTAGAATTAATTAATTTTCTCCAACAGTCAATATAACTTAAAACATTTATCATACTTTGACCATAGGAAAATCATAAAAATGCATTCAATAACCAAATAACACTAAGGAACTTTAGGTTTAAATTTTAATTATTCCTTAGGCGATAACTAAAGAAGTAAAACAAATCAACGGGTTAAAAAAATCGAAATTTTTAATGGGTCATAAGCCACATTAAAATTTTTAATGTTTAAGCGAAAACCCCTTAATTTATTTCATTTTTAATTCTCAAGTCACCAAAAATTTAAGATTTTTAGAAATTTTTTTAATGTTTTAATGTTTTTTTTTTTTTTCTTTTCTTTATTTTTTTGTTTATATATATTTTTAAATATTTTAGTTCTTTTTTTTTTATGTTTTAAAATGATTCATTGTTTTGATTTTTTATTTTAGTTTTTATATATTAGTTTTCTTTTTAAAGTTTTAGATTTTACATAACACATCATAAATATGAATGAACACTAAAAAAAAGACGACAATCGAATTTTTTTTGAAACTTATGATTCTTAACCTAAGTCTTAATGAAATCTAACATAAGTTAAAAATTAATGAAATTAAAAATATATATAGCCTAACTATTTACTAACCTAAAACTAGACCAAACGCATAGATTCACAATGAAAATAAAATGAACTAACACCTAGACTACCCTAAACCCTAACCCGCATACATACATGAAATAATAAATAAGAAGAAATGAAATGGAAATCGATCGTATGTATTTGTTGTGTGCAGGTGCTTTGGATGGGCAGCGAAGGAGGAGCAGGTCATGCAGACAAGGGATTTCGTTGAAGGCTTCACATAGATGCAGAGGGCAGCACGCAGGTGGCAGCAATGGATAGAGATGAGGGCAGAGGGATGGAAGAAGACTGCAGGGTAGTGGATTCAATGAGAAAGGACAACGAAGAGGTAATGAGTAGCGGGGAGAGGGTGCGGAATGGCTAGTGTGGGCAGACAACGAGGACTGTGTGAGGTTTAGATGCTGGCAGCAAATAAAACGTGGAGGGAGAAGCTACTATGAGATGGAGGAAATGCGGCTGAAGGAAGACAACGGGTGTTGGAATGATGGACGCGGGGAAGACTGCAGCGATGGGATAGCTGGACCGAGGGAGTAATGGCAGCAGCGGAAGGAGGTCAAATGAGTTAGCTGCGAGGTGAGGATGAGGCTGCATGGATTCGAGCTGCAGCATATGGATGACTGCGGGAATAGTTGGAGTCGCAACGGGGAAGGGAAAAAGATGGGTTGCGTGGAAGCTTTAGCAGGTTATGGCAGCTGTGGGTAGTTGCGTGAGGGTTTGAAGGCGCTGCGAGAAGGGTTAAAGGAGAAGCATATGGCCGTGGGAGAAGAAGAGACTGCCTGGAAGGGTTTGGAACTGAGGAAACAGAGAATGAATGTTGAGCAATGGGCAGTGGATAAGGGGTCACATTTTTGCAGGTCGCTGATGGAGATGACAGTAAGGGTTTTAAGCCGATTTTCCCAAAAAAAAATCTCGAATTTTTTCTACAACAAAGAAAATAAAACCCCAGGCACTAGCCAGGTAGCCGAAAACTGAAGAAAAATTCACAGATTGGAATGTTATACTTAAAATTCTAATTTATCAATGAAACCCTTGTTGAAAATTCTCTAGATTTAATTAAAATATTAAATCCACCTGCTTCAGATTTTACCCTAAAACCCAAAAAAAAAATTCAGATCTGAATTTAAATTATCTAAAACCTTTGGACTGCAAGATCTGGATATGATCGCTGCAAAAATGATGCTGATGAACCCCAGAGATCCAGATCTTACCCTCCAGGGCCTAGATCTGGACTCTAGACGTTTTCTCCTTCAGATCTGTAGCTGCAATACAACAAGAAACACCCAAACGATATGTACAATGACCCAAAAAACTAAAACCCAGAAAACCCAATCTATAAAACTAAACATAATTACAGTCTGTGTACATAAATGACAGATCTATTAGATCTAGGGAGTGTGAGTCCGACTCTGCTCCCAGATCTGATGATCTAAGGCTCTCAATAGCTAGATCTATTGATTTAGCACAAAAAAATTTAAAATTTTCAAATTTTAAAGGAGGTACTAAGCTCAAAACCTTTCATGCATCACCCATAAAAAATATCTTATGTTAAGCTCAGGATCAAATTTAAGTTGGGCTCTTTAGAAAACACGGATCGGGAGTTGGCTGGTTCAATCAAGAACTTCCCCGAAGGCCCGATGATCTAATAATCATGGATTTCCTGCAAAACTCAATTTAACCATCAACATAGAGCGAGAAAACGATAATAAAATTCAGATAAATAGAGATACCTGCTATTATATTCAAGACTTAAATTATCATTCAAACCCCAGTGACTGAGCAAGATACCTGTACTCAAATCGTTCTTCAGAAAGCTATCATCAATGGCTAAAAAGAGATCTATGCATGAAAATGACACATCTTACAGTATTTCCACAAAGAGTAACACCAACAGAAATTAACCCCAAAGTCTTTCTTTATTGCTCATCAAAAGATTACAAGAGAGCTTTTCGTTTAGTACACGATCAAAAGATCGGATGATCTCAACTGACAAATGACCTCCTATTTAAAGATAAATCCTCCAACAGCTAGTTTGAGTGATCCTCGTCAAAGCAATCTCGACTGTTGATGAGGATTAAAATTTCTTTTAATCTCATCCATCGAAATTTTAAATTATTGAGGAAATTCGAATTTTTCAATTAAATGAATTTTAATTAATTCAAAAATTAAAATTTTGAATTAATTTCCTCAAATTTTTGACTTTGACTTAACCTTAGGGACCAAAGGCTTAAAATTTAGCAAAATAATTAATTTACCTTAGTCCTGAGACCTTTTAAAATTTGAATTTTAAAGGACCCACGAATTTTGCCTTTGGAAAATTTAAATTTTCCTAGGACCTATAATTAATTAAATTTCTGGCTTAGGATTTTAATTAAATTTTTGGTCAGAATATATAATTAATTAACCTATGAGGGGATAAATTATTTTTCCAACCCTCAAGACGCTTTACATCATGATTTCACATTTTTTACATTTCAAGGGGGAAAACCCATTTGCAAAAGACCCTCACAGACTACCAAGTTCTGCGACACAAATATAATCCAACAGACCAAGCAATTTGTAATAAAATAACCTAACCAAATAGTTAGGATTATTCCCAAATCACTTTTATAGAGACTCGATCTAGAACACTAGGACTCCCCTAAGATCCCCATGACAAAATCCACTCTGGCTTTGGGGTAAGGCTGAAGGAAAACTCTGTCGACCATCCAAGAATGGATTGGTGAGACAAAAAACCTCCCAGAATGTAGATCGTCACCAGAAAAATAGGTTCACTTAGGGAGTTACATACACGACACGGATCTGTTGAGATTATTTACAATTTACACATGCAGAAAGGGTTTACAATATAACATGATGATCAGACTGATGATGATAGTTAAATGGCACGGAAACGTCGATCAGGCGCTATCCCTTTTGCAAAAAAAGGGGGTGTACTGCTATGGGTCGTTGACACGTAGTGGTCAACATCTCGCTCTACTTGGGGACACGTTGCTACAACAGAGGAATGTGAGAATCCAGAATCTGCATCCATGCAACACATAATATAACATAAGTAGCATCCATCCAAGAAATCATCATATAACGTTAAGCACAGGAAATATATAAGCTCTTCATTTATTAAGTAGTCTAATAACATGAAAAACACAAATCTAACTACAAAATGAAATACTGAAATAATAGGGCATAAGGTTAGAAATACAATACAAAGATGTCCCATGGCATCAGATGCGTTCAATATAGTGCATACTGAGCATTTGCCTGCTTTTAGGCAAATCTGTTGGCTGTTTCTCAGATGTGCCATGTCCAATTCTGCATTCGGTAGGACTTTTGCCTATCCGAAAATCAAGCTGTTCGCGACCATCTGATGCATCAAATCGCTTTCTCATTCTCTTTCTCTTGTGCTTTTTCTTTGTGGCAGGCCGTATCACTGATGACGTGGAACATTCTGCTTCAAAACTCATAGAGGAAGTATGTAAGATCTGCATGACATGTCTTTCTTCATTCTACATCTGTTCTGTCAAGGATGATGGATCAGTCGCACAGGTATCATGAGTTATAACTTGACCCTTTTTTATTTCTTCTTCGATCATGTCATTCTTAGTTAAATCTTCGTAAATGGAGTTAGCCTCTTTCTCAGGATATGCACAACAAGACGGGACCTGTGATTTCCTCTCGTCCAGCCTTTTATGTAATGAACCCATTTCTCTGGCATGTCTTACTATTAACTTCGCTTGATTGAGTTCAATTTTCACGAATCTTTCTTGCAGAGTGACATGATCAACTTACATAGCCTTTATTTGGTTCTGAATAATGGACATCTGATTAGAATGATTAACTTCCATTATTTGTAATCTGTTCTCGATGATATGTATTCCATATGTATTTATGACACATGGTACCTGCTTTTCTTCTATGGCCAATAATCTATTCCGAAGAGATATTTGACCAACTTCCATGTCCTTTATAATTTTATAATTTTTTGCTTTCATGCCCATGAAACAATTTTGCATATAGTTTATCTCTTTCTTATGATTTCCCTACCGATTATTATAATCGAATCTCATGATGGTCATTTCTTCATCCATAGTTGACAACTTGTTCTAAATCACCCTTATTTCTTCCTGATAACTTGCTTTCATGGCAGTCACTTGATTTGAATGATTGAATTCCATGATCGTCATATTTTCCTCTAGGGCTAATAACTTGTTTTGCATAGAATTAATTTCCCTGTCATGATTAGCTTTCATGGTTTCCATTTCCTTAGCATGTTGACTTTGCATGTTGGTTACGTGATCAGAGTGTTTAATTTTCACGATTTCCATCTCCTTATCACGTTTTTCCAGGTGGGTGTATAATGTTCTCATATCCTTGACGTAATCAGTTACAAATTTTTCTTGATTAAGCTCCATATTTTTTACCAGCCGCATTAGTTCTTCTATAATTTGCTCATCATTTTCCCTTTCGTTGTCGACACTGATTTGACTTCTTGTCCCTGTTTTCCCACTGTCATGGATTTGATCTGCAATGGTACAAGTGGATGGCACATTTTGATATGGAGAATTGTCTTGAAACCTTTCATCGACAGCTGGATCTTTCACAAGATCACTTTCATTCTGTTGCATAATTTTAGGGGCACAAGGCGAGCTACCTTGATAACCATATCTATCTTTAAAAGCATTGACGATGTCTTGTAAAGAAGCGAAAGAATCTTCAGGACAATTTTTAAACCAATTCAAAGCATCACCCTCTAAAGAAAAGGCAAATAGACATATTTTGACATCTTCATGATCATACTAGGGAGAACTACAATATATGAGCAATGTATGAGTAAACATGCATAGAAGCTTTCTAACGGTGACTGAATCACCACTTGAGAACAAAGACAATTTATGAATGGCCACTTTCGGAATATCATGGAGAAAATCAGTAAAATGACACGGGGTAAATGAATCATCCATGATGAATTGCTTGAAGGAATAATGAGAGACCAAATGGATGATAGAGAGAGACCCATGCTCAAGAAAATTAAGAGATCCACAAGAAGCGAGCTTCTAGTAGAAATTCTTGTAAAAAATGAAAGAAGTGTAGTCACCACTTGAACATGAATCTAACTCTAGGATCCAAAAGGCAACAAACAACCGGATATAAGGGAGGGCTTTTTGTCTGAGAAATAATAAATGGAAGAAGTGGAGTTGCCACCCAAACAAGAAACGAACCGAAATGTCCAGGTGCTAAAGGTGCAGATGAAATGATTAATGAGATGACGAAAGATAGGGGCGATGAAAAGGTCAAATGACGCCAGGAAATGTTGTGTCACTTGACCAGCTAATGAATGGCGGAAAATATGAGATGATTAAAACGATGTCGAGAAACCAAGGACAAAAAAACTCTATTCCCGTCAACGATGCCAATAAATGTTGTCATTGCTGGCTGAAATGAAAAGATGAGAAATGAGAAGAATGATGAGGAAATGTCGTTGAAATGCTGAGAAAGCCGAGTTTCAGTGCCAGAAGCTGGATAGAGGTTCCAGAGGCTAAGAGAGTCATTTTCCCAGACAACAACAGATTAGACGACTTGAGAAGAGGCTGATCCAGACTGAGCGCAAAAGGGATTGTGCTAGGGTGATGCAGAGCCAACGCATAGGCAGTTTGGACGGCTCACTTGGAGCTGCAGTGAAATCCCGGATTTGTCGTGGGGTGAGGAAGATTCCTCACTAGATTTTTGCCAATATTTTCTCTGCAGGATTGCTAGTATTCGAAATCCAGATTGTACTCAGATTATTTCACTGTTGCTTAATAATAAAACTCTCAGTTGCTGCACCGATTTTCCCAAGTTGGGTTTTTCCGTGGACTTTTGTCGAAAAACAATTGTGTTATTTTATGTGTGTGTGCTAGCATTTCTTGCAGCGTTTATTCTTCCGCAGTTTTATTTGTGTAGATTGCAATGTGATTTATTCAGTATTTTCCATAACAAACAACAAATAAATTGTTAAATTAAATTAATGATTAGGAGAATAATTTCTAGTTGTTGCAATAGGATTTTGGTTTTAGGAATTTTCACATCCTTGCACTGTTGCCAATACTACCTGCACTGGATTTGATCTCATGTTGCTGTCACTGCAACTACTACAACTGAGAACTAATCTATTGTCCATGCAACTAGCTTCTGCACTGTCCCTTGAGTCTTTGAGTGCAACTAGCTCTGCTCTGTCTACTGAGTATATGACTGCGCTCGACTGTCTTTGCGCCCCTCTAGTATCTCACTGCAACTAGGTCTGCACTGTCTCTCAATATTCGATTGCACCTTGTTAACATCTCGATCATCCTGCTACTAAATATTGTGGGTCCCATAGCCACGGTAACTATCTACGAGGAAACACATGTCTGATGTTGTTTCTCCTCAGACCCTGTTTGATCCTGCAACTCTGAAGCCTTATGCTCCATTTGTAGGTATAGTCGCTATCAATGCAAACTCCTCCAACTTGGAGTTCAACTCATCTATTTCTGCTGAAGTTGTTGTCTATCGCTGCCCCCCCTTGTCCTTTTTGCTCTTGGAACACTGGGTGACATAGTGACCAAAATCACCACATCTGAAGCATTTGACCTTCGATAGGTCCTTTTTCTTCTTCTCTCCTCCCTTGAGTTTTGTCCTTGGATGGGTCCTTTCTTCACTTTTCCCTTACTGTTAAGGGCTACATTCTCCTCTTCTTTCTCTACCTCCGGTCCTTTGCTACTATTGCTGGTAGTACCCTCGACAAGACTGACCCTTAGCTCCTCTTGAGTGAAGTCACGCCACAGGCATTCCCAATCTAGCTGTTTATCTCGTTCAGTAATTCCTTGAACGAAATTTGCCAACTCTTTGGAAAAACCATTTATAGCAACTTGCACAAGTTCTTTGTCATCGGGCTTCTCTCCTACAACTGGTAGCTCATCATCGACGTTCTGAACTTTGGTGAGATAGGAAGTTACATTCTCACCTTTCTACATCTTTGTGGTCCTCAGCTTTTCCTTGAAAATCATTTTACGATTCTTTGATGGATCTTGGTATGGCTTCACAACAACCTCCCACTTGTCATTTACTGTATTTTTCTTTGCAATTTGCGGGATGATATGATCCCGAACCCCATCTAGGACCATCCTCTTAGTTTTGGTCATATCCTTCTTGTAGTCAAGGTATTGGATGACATCTTGTCAGTTTAGCTACAACTGTTTTCACGAACTCCTTTAGACCATGCACATCCAATAGGAATAACATCCTGGCCTTCCAGACACCAAAGTTAGAAGCTCCGTCAAGTCTATCCTGATCTCTGAGACCTGCTACGGCTATCTTTGCGTAACTCAAGTAAATAGAGACTAGATTTGAAAATTTCCTTCTCCTTCCTGCTCAACCTTCCCTTTGCTACTCGCACTCTCTTCTGGAAATGCGCAGATCTGCCTCCAGATGTCCTTCTTCGGCTAATATACTGCCTTTAGCTGCTCACTAAGACTACTCGCTCTATGTTTCAGATGTCCTTCTCTAGGAATTGGCACACAAACTGTAACCCCCACAACATGAACTGGCTAGTTTGGCAAACTTGCTCGACTTGCTGCAATTGGAAATCTCGGATCTCCTACTGAAAATTGGAATTGCAAAACCTCTGAAAATTTATGGAAATTCCCTCTTAAGTATGCTTTCTGTATCTACCCAGTGGAGATCTACAACTGCAGCCCTTGTTGCAAATCTACTACGCCCAGATCTACTCAACGAATCAACGGATCTGCTCACTGAAAAGCCTTCCTAGCAAATCCATTATCTGCTGGATTTCTGCTCTAGGCGAATCGAACTTTTCCTGCTCTTTGCCACTGGAAATTGATTTTCCTGCCTAGCAATTCACACTAGTTGGCTGGCTTGCGCAGATCTCGACTTTGTGCTTCAGATCTCCCTTTGAAACTGCAAGATCTACTAATCTTTCACCTTTGAGCCTCAGCGCTGATCTTCGATGCTCTGTACTGTGTGAAAATTCTTTGATTGCAATTACTGGATATTATTCTCCTAATGTTTGCAGTTTAATTGTTTTCAACAATTACCGAATAATTCACAATTGCAATCTTTGCCATAAAAATATGCTACGGAAAATAAAATCAGGAACTGAGAAATAGATGCACACATAAAATTGGCACAATAAGTTTTGGACTAATAGTCCCCAGAAAAACCCTGAAGGGAAACTGATGCAGCAAATGAGGGTTTATTTTATTATTATGCAGCAAATTTTAAGAGTACAATAATCTGGATGCCCAACTGGCAATCCTCCGGTAAATACATTGGTGAAATATCTAGGATATATTTTTCTCCCTCAGCAAATCAACTGGGCCTCCATTGGCTTGCTCGCGCTGCCCTTTGGAAATGTGCATTGCTTAGCCTAAAACTATTTGTACTGCCTGCTCGCTGGCTCCAGATGAGCCATCCTGCCTCCCATTCCTCTAGAAAAATTTGCTCGGCCTCTCAAATGATCTTTCCAGCCTCTGACAACTAAAACGACCTCTTTCCGGGCACTCACATTGGGGTTTTTGGTTGCACGACCTCTTTGCAGAATAATTTTGGCCTCCCATTTCCTACCACTTCGACACTAGAAATCTACTGGGAATCTCTTCGGAATCCTTCTACTAAATTGTTTGTTGCTCCCTCTCTCCAATGCTCTCACTCTGGCTTAAACTTTCTCCCTTGCTGAATCACTACAACTAGGTAGCTTGATCTGCGAAGGTAAATCATTCTCCCTCTTGTGTCATTCTCCATCCCTTCGACTTGATCTTATAATCTCTCGTTAGAGCATCAACAACCAAGATCTAATCGTGATCGATGGCTAAGATCATCTTAGACTTGATCCAAGTCATTTTCTGGAAGTCTCTAGAGCATAAGTCAATCTCCTCAATTAATTCCCTTTAATTAACCACTTTTCCTAAGTTAGACTTAGGAAATATTTAAATGATGGCTAATTAATTTAATTAAGACATTTCGCAAGCTTATATCGCGAAACCTTTTTCTTTGTTTTGGAGATCTTGTGTTCCTTAGCCTCTTAGACACAAATCGAGACTAGAACACCTATCTGATGGTTACCAAATGAATAAAAAACTAACATTCACCACGTACAAGTTTTAGCACAGGGGTTCGAAAACAATATGCAAAGATCAATGCTTTTGGGGCAGCATTGGAGGATAGCTCTTGACTCATATACCTTTTGTCTAATTAATGAATAGTGCAACTAATGAATTTTGCAGTGAATATAGACTAAGACTAAGCTTCAATTCTCATGTTTATGTTGATGAAGCAAAAAGATTTTTCATGTGTGCATGATGGAGGGGTTTGATATCTAAGCAATGTTGCATGAAGCGAGGATGTTTTTTGGAAGCAGATTTGCGAAATTGTCATTTCCCAAAAGTCTAGGAAGCGAAGCGTCTCAGAAGAATCTACTATATATATTTTTTTGCATTTATACTAAAAGAAAACATCCGAAATACCTAATTAGTTGTAAAAGACATGAAAACATGCATGTTTTTACATAAATCAAGATAGATATGGCATCCATTGTACACCAATGATTAATTATTCCAGCATCAACCATCTAGAATCTAGCTTCCTCTTCTCTTGTCTAGCCTTTTGTCTCAACTTCGATTTTCTAAGGATAGTAGTCAGCGTTGTCCAATTTTGATCAAACGACCTAATCCAAGCCTTGTAATATGGTAGAGAAAGCTTAACATGCCTGATCAATGATTTTGACTTGAGTGAAGGGTACATTTTTGCTAAGGCCATGAAAAAGGAGTTCAACAAGCAACAACACCAACACTGGGGTACATATAGGGCTCAATGCTATTGATTAAATGCCAATCACATGCCCTCATACATGATATAGTCCAATGAAACGCCACAATCCCATTGATCTTGAAAACTGTTCAATCTGTTGAATATTGAATGGGATATAAAATTCTATTTTCTCCATATGAAGTCTGATGAGGTTGGAACCACCCTCAAACATCCTGAATCATTTCGTGGTAATGTTAAAAATCTAAGTAAAAGGATGAAAATGAAAGATAAAGGAGAATGTCACTTTTACTTAAGTTAATGTTAAAAATTTAAGTAAAAGGATGAAAATGAAAGATAAAGGAGAATGTCAGTTTTACTTAAGTATTTAACATTACCATTTGGGAGCATCTAGGAAGTGTTTAGGGAGCATCAAGGGTCACCTTGGGAGTATTTAGAAAGCGTAGTTCCTCACATAATAATTCGAAATTTCCAAAAAGAAAAACAAAAAAGCCCCGCAGAACCATGTGAACTGTCCACCTTCTCTCGGATCCGCTCGCAATTTGCAGCGGATACACGCTCAAACCTCCATAAGTCCGTAGTCGATCCTTTCCGGATCTGTGAATCGACCCCCCACGGATCCTATTTTCCAGGAATCACCAAAAAATGGCAGAATCACGGATCCGAAAATCGGATCCATGGTTCCGTGTTTTTGCTGGAGTATCGGTGGCGGATCCATATGGGATGTGATTCCACTCCTGATCCTTGGGGGGGGGGGGAAGGATCCTGCAACATTGTGTCTGAGAGCACATGGATATATTGTTGTAATTATATTGGGCAAGATTTGAAGCGAAAGTGATTGATTTGTTGTCATTGATGAATATGAAAAATTTCATGTATGTTGAGGGTTGTGTCAGAAATGTTTTGAGAGTTTGAACGCTGTCATATGCTGCTATTGTGCCACAGTGAGTTGTCATTGATTGTGTGGCAGAGTTTGTTGATAGGGTTTATAAATGGAAAAAGTAGTTTCTAGGTCTTGACAGCTTCATAATATGTAGTGTTGATGAGCTTGAATATATGATGTTGCTATCTATATGATGAGTTAGGGTTTTAAGTACGCTCCTAGGGTTTAATCTCATGCATGTTTATTGCTAGTGTTTGATGTTCTAATTTGTTGTAGAAAAGTTTTTTGAGAGTTAGAATATTACCTTAAGTTGTTGATTGTCATCAATATTATGGATTGTTAGAGGCAGGTTGAGTAACGAGTTGTGTGAAGGTTTACATGATGGTGACTTGTTATCATTGAATATTGCTTGTTATTGAGGAAATTTTTATTGCTGCTAATTATTGATGTCAATGAATAAGCTAGTTTGATAAGGCTTGATGATGAGCAATGTTGAAATTGGCTCTCAGGGTTTGATCAAATATCTTTAGGGTTTTCTATTGGATGAACACATTATTGAGACTGATTATGTAAACAATGAATGATTATTATGATGTTCCATTAGCTAATTTGACTATTGCAGAGAGTATGATTTGATGTCAGTGAGTGCATTAATGTATAGGCAGGGTTTAATGGTCTGATGAGTAGAATTGTTTGATAAAAAATTTGTTGCAGAAGTATATTTGATTGAAGCTAGGGTTTGATGTACAAATTGAGTAGAAACAAATTTGATTAACCATAGATTTTATTACAGGCTTTTTTGTATTGATTTTGAGCATAGGTGGATCCAGTCTGAAAATTATGAAATGTAGTCCACCATGGTGAGCTGAAGGTTGGAGCCTTCAGGGCAATGTGAAAATTCCTTGAAATCCAATAACTGAAATTAATTGTTCTAACTGATTAACAATTTATTAATTTATTGATTAATATTGAATTAATCTCACTGCAATTTTTCACAAACAAAATATTGCAGAAGCAAAAATAGGCACTGAGAAATATGCTAGCACACACAAAATATGACAGTTGTTTTTGGAAAAAAGTCCCCAGAACAACCTAATGTAGGAAAACCGGTGCATGAGGGTTTTATTATTACGCAACAGTGAATTTCTGACTACAGTATTTGGATGCCTAGATGGCTATCCAAGCAGTGAGAATCTGACAAAAATATTTGGAGAGAAAATTCTCTCCCTCCACAAACAAACCCCAAACTCTGTCTCCCTCTGAAAATTGGTCGTCCAAACCTTGCATAGGCCGTTTTTGCTTCTGGTGATCCGCACAGCTGTGTTGGGAAAACCCGTGCGATCCTCATGGTTGTTTTGGGAAAACCCGCGCGATCCTCATGGCTTTACTAGGAAAACCCACGTGACCCTAACCGTGACTTGTCAGAAAAATCCGTGTGACCCTTGTGGCTATTCTGGGCTAACTATGCCGTGGAATACTTCAGTCACTTGTTGTTGTCTCTCTGGAACTGGAAATCTTCCTCCAGATCACTTTCTCTGCCCCTCTGACACTTGCTACTTGATCTCACCTACTAAGCACCTACACTGGAGTATAACACTGTCTAGATCACTAAGTATTTGCAATGTGTCTTCTCACTCGTGTGTCCTTCTGGCTCAAACATCTCTCCCTTGCTCTATCTCTGCAACCGAATAGCTCGATCTATCAAGGAACTCACACACAAGTGTGTTTCTCCATCTACCCATCAACATCTTCTTATCGTCTCCACTTGGAACTTCAATGGCTAAAGATTAAATCTTAATCAATGATTGAGATTATCTCTAAGTTGATTCATGTGACTTTCTAGATAATTCAAACATTTCTCAATTAATTCCTATTAATTAACCACTTTTCCTAAGGTAGATTTAGGAAATTTTCAATATTGGCCAATTAATTTAATTAAGGCATCTCTAGGTGGAATTTCCAGAAACGATTTCTGGGTTTTGGAGAATTCTTGTGTTTTAGCCTCACCACAAAGTTTCGAGACCAAAACACCATCTGATGCTACAAAAGCTAACACTCCCTCTTAGCAAGGAAGGTGATCTCTCCAACTAGTGTTCCACCACTGTCACAACACTTTGTCTCTGTAACATCCTCCAATCACCCTGCTGATGTCTGAGAACTATAGTTGCTTGCCACTGTCCACCAACTACTATGCTAACTTTGATTCATCTGCCACTAATTGTAGCTGAACCAAACTGTTGCATTTGTGTTGTCGCTGACACTGTATTGTACATCTTGTATTGCTGCCAACTCTGCGTTTGCACTGCAATTCAACTCCCTCTCAACTGTTGTTATTGCTATTGCAACCGCTGCAACTAAGAAGCATCCAAAATACTGAATCATCTGTGTCACTGTGCTGCAACTGTCTCCTGAGCCTCTGACCGCTACTAGACTCTGCATTGTCTATTGAGAAATCTGCGCAGTTGCTGACTCTGTTGCTGAGCCTCCTACTCTATTGTCAATATTGCTTTATGCTTCTCAAAATATGACTACAACTGTCACTCTAGAACTGACTACATGAATTGACACTGATCCTCTTGCTACTAAATACTATGGGCCCCTGTAGCAAGGTAATGATCCATGAGGAAGACACCATCCGATGCAAACCTCAATGGATCCTGCCCAAATATTTGTGCAACTCTGGGACTAAAGGTTGAAATTACCCCTACCTCTCTCCTGGAGATTGCAATAATGAATCTGATCCCCCCAGATCTCGAAGTACTCCATAGGGCTGCTCTTTCTGAAACTAGACTCCTCGAGTCTCGATCTCCCAATGGGAAATCTCTCTGCTCCCTCTTGGTAACTCGCACTGTCTTCTTGCATTGGAAACTAGATTGTGTAGCTCTACGTTGGGAATCTTCTGCCTGGAACTACACCTGCATACTGCAACTGGGCAATTCACACTGCTGGTGTCACTATAACTAGTTCTGCAACTGTCTCTTGGGTACTGGCTACAACTAGCTATGCAGATGTCATATAAATCTACACTTGCTGACATTGTGATCCTCTTGCTATTGATTTTGTTGGGCTCCTGTAGCAAGGATACTGATCCATGTGAGAAATCTACAGCAGCTGGATCTAATCTATTTCTCTTCCATGAATCCTGCCCATTCAACACTCTAGAGTTTCATACTCCTGGATCTGGTGCCCAACTATCTCCTTTCAAGCCTAGTCCTTTGATGGGACCCTTCATCGCTTTGCAACTCGCAGTAGATAACTCATACTTCCTCCGACACTTATCCCCAACAACTGGAAGTCAATCTACTGCCCAGATCTACATTCTGGCTAACTTGTACGACCTTTCTGCAAAGCTGCAAAAAATTGTGAAACTCAAAAACAAGATAAATAAACTGGAATCTTCTCCCTCTCCTACTTGGCTGTCTGCTCTGCTACTTGAACCCCCTCTTGGAATGAGAAATCTGCCTGCTGCAGTTGCCAACTACAATTTGAAATTTTGGATTTCTGAAATGAGAAACCCTCTGAGAGAAACTCCCTCTGTGTGTGTACTTTCTCTTCCACCCGACTTTGAATTTGCTCTAGTGAATTGCTGCAAACCCTATGTGCCCAGACAAGAACCTTCTTTGCAAAAGTTTGAGTTGTTGCTGCTCTACCTACGCTGCACTCGCAGCGTTTTCCATACTTAAGCAGTGGTTTAGTCTAAACTCTCGCGATCCACATGTCTATATAGGAAAATCTTGCGAGGTTCCTCGCGGCTGTTTTGAGCTAACACGCGTGACACTTCGAAAAATTCGTACTGCAACTCCCTCTAAGCCACGAATTTTTCCCTTCACCTATGAGCTTCCTGTTCATCAAATATGCTCTGATACCATGTGGAAATTCCTTGAAATGCAGCGACTGGAATTAATTCTTCTAACTGATTAATATCGAATTAATCACACTGCAATTTCTTCACAAATAAAATATTGTGGAAGCATAAATAGGAACTGAGAAATATGCTAGCACACACAAAATATGACACAGTTGGTTTTGGAAAAAGCCCCTGAAAATGCCCAATATGGGTAATTCAGTGCAGCATATGATGTTTTTATTATTATGCAACAGTGAATTTCAGAGTATAGTCTTTGGATGCTCAACTAGCTATCCAATCAACAAGAATCTGACAAAAATATTTGGAGAGCAAATTCTCTCCCTCCACAAACAAATCCTGACCTCTGTATTCCTCTGAAAATTGGTCGTCCAACCCCTGCACAGGTCATTACTACTTTTTGGCGTTCAACGTGGCTGTGTTGGGAAAACTTGAGCAATCCTTGCGGTTGTACTAGGAAAACCCACACGACCCTAACTGTGACCCATCAAAAAAATTTCCACGACCCTTGTAGTTGTTCTGGGTTAGCTGTGCCATGGAATACTTCTGTCACTTGCTATTGCCTCCTCGAAACTAGAAATCATCCTCTGGATTGTTAAATTATGCAACTAGGGTCAAATTCCACTATGGTCGACTCATTTAATGGAGCTAATTATTGCATTGAATTCCTCTTTTCGAGAGGACCAAAATCGACCTAAATATCACTCAAATCAGACAAGGAGAAGTGTGTTTTTGAATCAAAACCCACTCATGTGCAAATTATCAAGGTCGGCTACAACATCATGTAGGCTCATGAAGCGCAAAAGACATGTCTTTTCACCCACATGGATTCATATAAATACAAGAGACCTCAAACCTCATTTGGCACTTCATCACCTCACAACACATCTTCTCTCTCCCCTTCCTATTGGTTCATACAACTCACAGTAGTGGAAGGTTTCTCTCTCAAATGCGAAGGACAGGTGGTTGATTTTGATTGGGCCGAGTTGCAGGACTGTTGCAGGATGTTGACCGAGGTTGACTTGTGTAATAGATCTGACCTGCAAGTATATAATAATAGAAATAAACCCAGAAATAAGGAGAACACTCCACAAGCCATATGCTTGCTAATACAATATTTCCTTGACATCTCTCAATGGGGAGCCTCTAGCCTCTATATAGGATTCATACATACGATACCATGGGTCATTACCATGGTTCTATCAATACCGTCCATCTAATACCATGGGCTTATCACATTATTGCTAACTACTTGTGGTCCCTTACATGATGTGCGTTAACCTCTTTATTTATTAACTATGGCCCATCTCATTATTACATTATTCCCTTGGGTACCTCCCTTTGTACCCCATACTATCCCCCTTAGGTATACTACATTCCACCCTCCTTAAACATGTTTCGTCCCTGAAACATAAGAATAACACAAATAATAAGATCTACTCAAAAGAGTAGTCCACTGGTACCATGCACGTGCATCTAGCCATCCAAGAGAAAGGTGAACTCTCAATCTAGCTGGTGCCTCCCTCGCTTGAGATGGAAGTTGAACCTGGCAGATCTTCTGTGTTGGTGTGTTGTGGGTGGATCGTCGGCCCTCTCTATCTGTCATGCGGGGGTTGTTGTCCTTGTGGCTAATTTGTTGCCATTGTGTTGGTTGTTTTTTTGTGGGGTGATGTGGGTGGTGATATGCTGAAGTTTTAACCAACGGTGTATCTTTCTTTAATTCACCACGTAATGGAGCCTGATTGGTATCTGGTACATGTTGTGGCGCCTGCTGTTGTTGCTTATCCTCCAATATTACTTCAACCACAGATTCCTCATCTGATGTATCAGTACCTGTAATATTTTCTGCTTCAGCCTCCTTGGACTATACCTGTTTTTCTGGTACCTGGTTTGATGTTTGTGTTTGGTTGTCGACAATCAAAGGCTCATCATTTGATGTGTCAGTGTTATTAGAGCTTTGTCCTACTACCTCCATAGTCTCTGCTTGGGTCTTAATGGAAAGATCCTGCAATGTAATTTTCTTCTTTTTATACAAGAGCTTCATGAATTTCTTCTGCACATTAATATTGACAGTGCTCACAGATTCCACCCAAGATATCTCAAAACAACATCCATGTTATCCATATCTGAAGTATAAATATCACAATGCAACACATACTTATCCATAGAAAACTTCAAGTCTTTATAAACTTGAACATCCTCATTATCAACCTGTGTGTTTTCCATGTGTTTAGCTGGAACTTGCAATTTTTTTGCCAAATTAACATTGATAAAATTATGCTTGCAACTACGATTTATAGACACAATGATTTTCTCCTTCTGAATCAATCCATGAACCTGTAATAAGGAGATACCGGTAGAAAATAACCCTTTAGGTTTCTTGGTTTCCTTATTTTCTGTAAAAATAAAATGTTTGCTAGGTTTTTTAGTTTCCTTCTTTCCAGTGTGAGACCATTTGTCCAAAAATAGTTTTTCAATTTCGTCAGCACGACATAACTTCAGAATCTCATTGTCAAGTGATTTCCACCATATAGCAGCCTTATCTTTTAAATAATACCCTATTTTGTCCTTCCAACACCCTGGGAAGTCAAACTTATGAAATGCTATAAAATTTTCAATAGTCGGCCCATCATTTTTTCTTGTAAAAAACATATTGCTAGAAGCCATGAAGAAGGTTTTGAGAAAAAATCACTTGGCAAAAATTTAAAATGGCCACAGTTCGGTCAACATTGCTCAGAATCCTTATTATGACCTGTTTTCGGAAACGGAACAACCATTTTGCATCTTCTCAAGTGATAGAAATCCCGATCTAGGCACTCTGGAATTTCAGATTTGCGCTGCAACTGTTCGCCGTCACAAAAAATTCTGAAAAAAGCGCTGATTTTAAATCAGCGATATCTCCCTCATCCTGACTCCGATTCGATCGATTTTTTTTTGTTTTTGAAATTGGGTAATTTGCCAAGAGAATCTCAGATCTGCAATGAGTTTCTCAAAATTCCCCACAAAAATGACAAAAATTAACTGGAGATCCGCTGTCCACAAATTTTCGTCAAAAGTTTTCTACAACACAACTTATTTTTAAATCAGCAATATCTCTCTCATCCGGACTCCGATTCAACCGATATTTTTTTTGAAATTGGGTATTTTTTCGTAAAGAATCTAGATCTGCAATTTTTTCTTCAAATTTTGCACCAAAAGTTACAGATCTGATTTGCAAACTCGCTGCCCCGAAAAATTTCTGCAAAAATAAAAATAAAAAATTCCACTTTGCTCAAGAAAGTGCTCTGATACCACTTGTAATAGATCTGACCTGCAAGTATATAATAATAGGAATAAACCTAGAAATAACAAGATCGACCCAATAATAGAACATGGAAATGCCTCTCTTTATTGATCAAACCCTTGAGATAGGGTAACACCATACAATCACTCCTTAAGGAAGGAGAACACTCCACAAGCCATATGCTTGCCAATACAATAATTCATTGACATCCCTCAATGGGGAGTCTCTAGCCTCTATATAGGATTCATACATACAATACCATGGGTCATTACCATGGTTCTCTCAATACAATCCATCTAATACCATGGGTTCATCACATTATTGCTAACTAGTTGTGGTCCATTACATGATGTGCGTTAACCACTTTATTTATTAATTATGGCCCATCTCATTATTGCATTATTCCCTTGGGTACCTCCCTCTGTACCCCATACTATCCCCCTTAGGTATATTACAACTTGGGTGAAGTAAACCTCCTTTGACTGTGTTTTTTGGGTGGAAAAGTTCGATTTCTCTAGGCCGCATTGAAGGACACACATCTGTTGCTCTTCCATAGATCCTGCCCATCCGACACTCTGGAGTTTCATACTCCTCCTCCTAGATTTGGTGCCCAACTATCTCCTTTCAATCCTAGTCCCTAGATGGGACCAATGTTGCACGAAGCGGGGACGAAACAGGGACGTTTTTTGGAAGCGGGGACGCGAAAGCGTCATTTTCCAAAAATCTAGGAAGTGAAGTGTCTGCTATATATATATATTATATTTTTTTGTATTTATACTCAAAACAAACATCCCAAATACCAAATTAGTTGTAGAAGACATGAAAACATCCATTGTACATTAATGATTAATTATTCGAGCATCAACCATTTAGATGCATCAACCATCTAGAATCTAGATTCTTCTCCTCTTGTTTAGCCTTTGCTTCTACCTCGATTGTCTAGGGATATTAGTCAACATTGCCCAATTTTGATCAAACTATCTAATTCAAGACTTAAAATATGGTAGAAAAAGCTTAACATGCTTGATCGATGATTTTGACTTGATTGAAAGGTACTTTTTTGCTAAGGGCGTGACAAAGGAGTTCAACAATTAACACCACCAACACTAGGGTACATATAGGGCTTGGTGCTCTTGATAAATGCTAATCGCATACCCTTCATACTTGATATAATGTAATGAAATGCACAATCCCATGATCCTGAATTCCTGAAAACTGTTAAGTCTTGCTGAATTTTGATGGATATGACATTCTATTTTCTCCATTATGAGTCTAATGAGGTGGAACGACTTCAACATCCTGAGTCTCTTTTCATGGTAATGTTAAATTTAAGTCAAAGTGAATTCTCCTTTATTTTTCATTTCATATGAAAATAAAGGAGAATGTCACTTTTAATTTAAGAATTTAACATTACCATGAGGGAGCATCTGCTATATTTATATTTTTTAATCTTTTTTTTGCCTTCATTCTTCACCCTAACCCAAGGTGGACCCACCCCCAACAAGCAAACTCACCTAAAAAAAAAAAAAAATCGATTTTTTTAAGCCGCGCGGCGCTTTTTCCGAAAGCGTGTACAGAACCGTACGGGAGTCGTACGATTTGCACTCCGAAGCGCCGCGCTTCGTACAGTCGAAGCGTCGTACGAAGCGCGCTTCGGAGGGACACTTCCGGAATTTCTAGAAAGCGTCCAAAACAGGGGGAACCGCGTTTCCGAATTTTGGGGTCGCGCTTCCGGGGACGCTTCTTGTACGAATCCGTACTGGTTGCGCTTCAGGCCTTAGATACGGGGTGGGGGGGACGTTTCTTGCAACATTGGATGGGACCCTTCTTCGCTTTGCAACTCGCACTGGATACCTCCTCCGACACTTATCCCTGACAACTAGAAGTCGATTTGCTGCCCAGATTTGCATTCAGGCTAACTCGTATGACCTTTCTGCAAAGCTGCAAAAATATGTGAAACTCAAAAATTGGATAAATAAACTGGAATCTCCTCTCTCTCTTGCTTGCTTGTCTACTCTGCTATTCGCACTCCCTCCTAGAGTGAGAAATTTGCCTACTGCAACTGGAAATTTTGGATTTCTGAAATGAGATACTCTCTGAGTGAAACTCTCCCTCTATATGTGCACTTTCTCTTCCACCTGACATGTAATCTTCTCTAGTGAACTGCTGCAATCCCTCCATGCCCAGACAAGAATCTTCTCTGCAAATGTCTGAGCTGTTGTTTCTCTACCTACACTGCACTTGCAACTTTTTCCATACTTGCGCAGCTGTTCAGTCTGAATCTGCGCGTCTGTACACGGAAATCTCGCGAGGTTCCTAGCTGGTATTCTGATCTAACTCGGATGGCTCTTCGAAAAATGCATACTGTAGCTCCTCCTGAGCCGCGAATTTTTCCCTTCACCTCTGAGCTTTCCGTTCGTCAAATATGCTTTGTCCCCTCCACACATTACAAGCCCTATTTCAACATTTTCCTTCTCTGGGCCCACAAGGCTCTGACACACCCTGTCCCCTTGTCCACGTATCCGGGTCATGCTTGGAAATGTTGCCCCAGAGGTTGATGCGGCTAAAAGAAAGTTAAAAGCATATCATGGCCATGAGCAAGAAACAAAAGAAAAAGATCTTAAAATGCAAAAGATGGTCAGGACATTTATTATAACACGTGGGCAAAAGCCAAACATGAGTTTGGTTGCCACACAATCTAGCAGGGTCCGAGGAGTGGTACCTAAGGGACAACTACTAGACCAAATGACAACAATCGGACAAAGATCCACTATCACCTCAGTCAGTGTCCCTTGCTTTTTATGGGCTTTCAGCCTTTCATTGATGGGAGGAGTCTTGATATGGAGGAAATCACTTTTAGTGATGGGATCAATGATAAGGTATGAAGTGATTCCCAAGGCCCATTTAAAGGAGAGGGTCAATTAGGGCTTGGCAAAGGAAAAGCTCTCCAAGAAAGACCTAAAAGGATAGTCAAGACCTCAGGTTAAGAAATTCAATTATGATTAGCATGCCTAGGATCAAGACTTCAAAGGTGAGGCAAGGCTTCTCTAGGAGCTTTGCAAGATGATTCTTCTTCAAAATAGGGCTTTTGCTCCACTAGAGAGACCTATACGAGACATAGGGTTTTTGAGTAATCATGGGAGGAATTCCTCCAATGCGATCACTAGGTCAAGTTAGGATAGGGAAAGGGTCAAGAATGATTGATTTCTTAGAGTTGATGTGTGAAATGACCCTCAAGAAGACCCCCAACCTATGATGTTTAAGAAATGCTTTCAAAGTCAAAGCTAGGGCTTGAGTTTTCTCACAAACCAACCATGGGAATTGCTCCAATTTTGGAGGCTCACTAGAGGAGACACTAGTGCAGATGTTTGTCCAAATGGTTTTGAGAGACACCTCCTGGAATGCAATTTGCAAGCAGCCCTAGCTAGGCCATCTAGGAGGGGCCGAAATTTTTTCGGAAAGAGAAAAAGAAAATTTTAAAATCTAGCTAGTTGTAACAATTCCACACATTAGACATTATATCAAAGAAAATATTCAACCAAAGCACTTACAAGATAACAAGAGGTATATCCAATCATAGATCAAGAAAGCGGCTCCAAGAAAGAACAAGTTTTCAGCTTCCAAATATATTGAAATGCATCAAAAGAGCTCCAATAAACATCCAAAGAAAAGTGCAAAATTCTTCAAGAGAAATACATTCAAGTGTGATGATGATTGTCTCTCTCAATGGTAGAGATCTGAATTTATATGATCCTCTATCCTATTTGAATTAGCCTATGATGCCCCTAAACTTATTTTAATGTGCAAAATAACTTATCTTTGGTGACAAGCCCACCAAGTAGCTCATAATGTAATGAAGAAGCCATCCAAAGTGAGCCAAAAATGATAAAATAGTGGTGTAGAAGGGCTGTTGGAAGGCCTAAATGAGTCCTCAAGGTGCCATAATGAGAGTGAGGGATGATTGTCCAGGGGGTGGCCCCTTGATCTCCAAGCAAAAAATTATGTGGTGCTCCAAAGTGGCTTTGGGGCACAAGTAATGGTCTCATGGGTTTCTGATGAAAAATAAGCTTGTAGATTGCTCCAAATGAGGGCACGAAAGATGGTTCTTTCCCTCTCATGTCTCAAGGATGAGACAAACCTCCTTTCCTCGGATCAACTGGCAAACCCTGTATATACTGCTAAGCTAGCTGGGGGCACTGCTGGTTACATTTAGGCATCCAAAATCTGACTATTCCAACTCTGTCCCAACTCTTTTTTTGGATCTCCTGTTTGACATTGAGTGAGTTTTTTGATCATATCTTTTTCGTTGGATATCCAAACTGAAGAATTCAAATTGGATGAAAAGTAGACTTAAAGAGCTATTTTAGCTAGAAACATGTTTGAAAAATATGCCTATATGGTCTCTCAAAATAGGACCATCCAACTCTGTTTAAGTAATTTTTTTAAGCCAACATGCCAGAAAATTTTGATCAACATTTTTTCTTCAAAAATATTTATGGTGGCAATGGGATCGTAGCAATGGAATGCTAACATAACCATCATGGGAGTCCACAAATTACTTGGAATATGCATGTGATGATTTGAGTTGCCAAATATGTTGTTGAACTCTATTTTCAAGGAATTTGTAAAAAAAAAAATGTTGCATTAAAATTTTGGATTTTTCATTTAAGTACAGAGTTTGTTTTGGAATGATGATTCTCCTATCATTTTCTTATAAGACTGGTTTAAAGAAATATATCAGCTTGGAACCAACAGTACCTTTGGGCTAAACACTAGTATAAGTTGATTGGGAACCAGTTGTACTCTAAGGCCAAACATCAATTTTGATGTAAGGACTGAACTATTGGTCATCCTATGGACACATTTTCATGTACGAAGACACCTAGGTAACCAACCATGGTGCCTGCCAGTTCTCTAGGAGAATGGTCTGGGTACAGGGTGTATCACTGTCAATCCTACATTCTTCATAAAGTAACAACCATTCACTAAGAAAAATCAGAAAAGATGAAACATGAGAGTCTATGGAGAGAACTCGAATTAAATCTATCAGATAATGATACTCCTCTATTCACTTGCAAGACAGTGACTAGTAGCAATATATGAGATGGTAACCAACCATTGCTTTGGGCCAAACACTAATATAGGTTGACTGGGAACCTGTTGTCCTCTAGGGCCAAACATCAACCTTGTAATATTCCAACTAAAATATTTCCAATTTGCACTTAAATTGTCTGAGTTTTGACTTGGGTTTTAGTGGCACGTTCTGTCAAACGGTTTAATGGCACATGGCTGTAGGTGCATTTTTGGTGTAGTTTATTCCATTCAATGCATAATATTAAATGAACATTCAAAAAAATACTTCAAGCCAATAAGATTTCAGCAACATATATCATTTAGATAACACTTCACATGGGTACAAACTTCTGATATGGATAAATAAGAAATGAAGCTTCAGGTTTATGCACCAATACTATGACCGATAAATACAAATAAGAATGAGGAACCTGAGTACATTTCAGCGAGAGAATGACAGTGGTTTCCTTTAGCCTTATAGGCACATCCACAACAAGGTATTCAGCCCCCTTTCAAGCAGAGATTTGGCCTCCCAATAAGCAAACAGTCTCCACGCTATATTGTGAATGGATATATTAGCACTTCCAGCCATCAAATAAGGAACTCATGGACCTCTACAGCTCCTGTACACTTCAGCATTTGAGCAGCCAACCAAACCACAGCACCATGACCATTATTTTTGCAGCTCTCATAGTGTCATATCAATGAACTCGTCCTCCTTTAGGGCATATTACTCTAAGCCAACAAAGAAATGAAATACGCCTCCAGCAAGGTATAGAACTCAGCCTTGTTTAGCAAACAAACTTGTTCCCTTGTCACTGATAAACCCAAATCATTTAACAGTGAGGCATATGACCACTCAGCCAGCAGATTTAGAGTGAATTCGGCCCTTCCTCAGTTGAATTAAAACACTGTTTTGAATGGTCACAATGGCTGCCCTTCGGTGGACAAGTTCTGAAGCAAACTCTGATAATTTAGCTGAGCAAATGATTTTTAGAAAGACCCAACTCGGCCTCTCCAAAATTGGCGCAATAATTCAACCTCAGTTCCTTGGAAATGCACTTCAACTTCAGCTACAGGAGTATCACTTGGTTCTTGAGATCTGAAGTAATTAATCAACTTAGCCTTCTTGGAGATTTATGAAACCCTTCAATAAACACAATGGAAGATCTGAAATAATTTTCCCAATGAGCTAACTAGGGTGACACTCGAAGTCCACCGAAATTAGCTTTGAGTTTCGCGTGAAACTCTTGAAATTCGCTTGAGCTTCTTTTCTATGTCAAGAGATAGATAGGAATAGAATGATTTGCAATTGAGCCCATCCTCCTTTTATAATTCTTCATTGAACCTTTCTCTAGCTTCTAGACTCCCTTTTTTTTCTTATTATTTTATTGGTGGGGCCCATTTTCCACTAGGAGACTTTTTGCCGACATTTTGAATAAAAATACTATTTTGCCTCATTTCTCAATAAATTATTCTTTTTCTTCCATTCTCCAATAAAATAATGGTTTTCCTCCATTCTCCATTAGAATATTACTTTGTCGCCTTTCTCCAATAAAATAATGATTTTCTTCCATTCTCCATTAAAATATAATTTTGTCGCCATTTTCCACAAAATAATATTTTTCTGTTTTTCTCCACAAAATAATATTTTCTCTTTTTTTTTTTTTATTTAATATCGCCAAAGATTGTCAAAACTCAGTTATTTTTGCATGCACAAAATTTGGGAATATTAGAAACCTTGATGCAAGGACTGAACCATTTTTCATCCAATGGACACATTGCCATTTATCGAAACACTTAGGTACCCAACCATGGTGCTCGTTTGTTCTCTAGGAAAATGGTCTGGATATGGGATATATCATTGTGAATCCTACATTCTTCATAAAGTAACAGTTATTCACCAAGAAAAAATTAGAAAAGATGAAATATGAAAGTCTATGGAGAGAGCTTTGATTAAATCTATCAGATATGAAACTCCTCTATTGACTTGCAAGAATGTGATTGGGAGCAGTATGGTACCTTGGGAACCAACCATTGCTTTTGGCCAAACATTGGTACAGGTTGACTGGGAACCTGTCGTACTCCAGGGCCAAACATCAATCTTGATATAAGGACTGAACCATTGGTCATCTTAGGGACACATTCTCGTCTACCGAGACACTTAGGTATCCAACCATGGTGCTCGCCAGTTCTACAAGAGAATGGCCTAGATATGGGATGTGCTAACATCAATCCTACATTCTTTTGTGCATCTGCCACTAAGAACTTATAGTGGAACAATACTTCACCAAGAAAATAGTGGAGATGAGACATGTAACCACATTCTACCAAGCAGGCTCAAATACTATTGCCAACTATTAACTTCCTCAAGATTGATTCTTTGATTTAGAGTACTTTTTCCCAAAAACAAAGAGACTAGGTGTACTGTAAAAATAACCCTGGGTTAATGGATGGAAAAAGGAACGAGAGAGGGAGGAGGTGGGAGAATGAGAAAGAAGAATGTTAAGGAAGAAGAATAAAGGGACTTACAACAAAATTGTGATTCGCAAAGCTACCAAATCCATGAAATTAATAATTATAATCATATACCTTGATAATCAATCCATACTCAAGCTTCATACGCAAGCTTGAAGGCTTTTACATCCCCTTGGCTCCTCTTTATTCATACTTTTTTTTCTTTCATCCTACCAAGCTTTCTGCAAAAGAGAGATTAATATTATCGGTGGTTCTTATTGCACCACAAAAGTATTCATTCAATTTGTCTAAATGATATATTTTGTGTGCTCTAAAAACAACAAAAGAAAATAGTTTCTTATGCATGCAATATTATGAAATTCAAACCAATGTAAAAATGAAAATGTGCCTTTGGTAACTCCCTCTGAATGACGCCAAAAATGAGGGGACTTTTAATCACCTTCCTAATTGCTTTAGAAAGACAATCAAAAGACTGGACATTTAATTGTCAGCCCGAGGCTCATATGGTACTTGCGAGTTACTGTGCATTATTATGCAAGCTACAATCTTTACTTCTTTTGGCCTTTTTTGTAGTTGTAGTATCAATGATCACTTTTGCAGAGGGAGTATAGAAAGTTCACAAGCTTGGCAAGGTTCTACAAATTCAGAAGTAAAGTGACAAACTACTGGCAAGAAAGTAAACTCGCTTGCAGGAAATAAAATTCACTCATGCTAAAAGGAAACATCCATGTTGGAAAAGAAGCACACATACCATAAATAAAAGAAACACACATACCATAAATAAAAGAAACACACTTGTGAAAAGGAATGGGTGGCTTGTGCCGTCTCCTACTCTCAACCACCTATGAAGATCGTTGTCTAATCCTTGTGAAGTTGTTTATTGTTTGTGCAAAAAGGAATGCGTGGCTTGTGGTGACTCCTGCTCTCAACCACCTGTGAAGATCGTTGTCTAATCTTTGTGAGGATGTTTATTGTTTTGTACTCAAACAAACAAATGCAATCATTGTGTTTAAGCTCATTGGTTTGAAAAGCATAATGGAATGCAAACCAATCTGAAATGCAAATATTATAAATAAATATATAAATAAATGGATAATCAATTGCATAAATAAATAAGCACAATCTTGCAGAAGTAATGTAATTGCATGAACAAATTTGATCATATAACAAGAAACTAGTTATGGAAATAAATAAAAGAAATCCTACGTGAATAGATAATTACATAATTAAATTATGCAACAAGAAATTAAAGAAGCTATCTAAGCTACACAACAATCTATGCAATTGGAGTGGTCTCTGCCTAAATAGAACAAAGTGTTGATATTACTCTATACCAACACTTGCTACATTGACAATATAAATTAATTAAATTAATTAAGCTAATTAAAAGAAATCAATCTATTAAAAATATGCAAAGAAACTGAACTAAACTAATTAATTAAATCATGCACTATGAAATTTATAAAACTACAATTAGAAATAAAAACTCAATAATTATAAATTATTCCATTACATTCAGACATTGCTCTAAGAACCCTCCCCAAACAATGGAGAGAGTTCTGTCTTATATACATAAATCTAATGGAAATTAGAAATAACAAATATCTAAGTAAACCCACTTATGGATTTAATAAATCCATAGTGCTTACAACAATTTCCTAAATAAAGAATGGTTTCCATAATCCTTCCTAACAATTAGCAATTAATTGAGGGGCTTTCACAATGCAACATATGAGATATCATTTTTGGGATTAATTGCGCAGAGTAAGTCATTAAACTATGACATCCCCATGAGTATTAGTCTCACCTGACCAAATTTTCTCATGATTTTTAAGTAGTACAGATAGCATTCATTGCATTAGGTGATGCTTATAGGGGTGAAGAAGTGGGATTGATACTAGTGAAATGAATCACTTAGCATCAATTATTACCTCTGGGGCTTGCACCTAGTAACTAGGACATCATGGTAGGCCACCCATCCCAAGACTCCTTTGGCTCAGGTGCTCCTAACTATTGAGAAATATGGGGTATTCAAAGTTAACAATTTCTCTACTTGATAATTGCTTGTGATGCACTTTTACTTCTTATCTTATAGTCTTTTCTTCGTTAGCTTATTAATGTGTTTTTTCATCAAGACAATTACCAAAATGCATAATAAAAGACAAGTGCTTCTCTAGCTAGTGCCAAAACTCCTCACTTCTTGAGAGGAAAACCCGATCAAAATTCTTCTTCTAGATCTTCAATTGATAAGTACCAAGACCATGACACAAACCCTTGACTCTAGTATCCTCCCAAGAACCTTGTCACTAACCTTTATGCTCTGCCTCTTCCTTCCTTTGCCTTTCCTCTTGATCTTGAACTGCTCTCCTCAGCTCCTTCTAGAGAAACTCGGTCTCTATCCTTCTCACTGCTCCTTCTCGACTTCCCCTAGAGAATCTCAGTCTCTAGGTCTTCACTAGTCTCTTCTAGAGAAACTCGGTCTCTAGATTTCTATCTTGACCTCTCAGAAGAATCCTTCTCTTTTGTTTGCCCAGAAGAAACCTATCTTTGCATTGCCCAGAAGAAACCTATCTTTGCATTGCCTAGAAGAAACTTCGCTGCCCCAGAAGAAAGTCTTTTTTGTTGATCCAGAAGAAACCCTAACTTCGCATCACCCAGAAGAATCTTCTTTCTCCCTTTTTTGCACGTATGTTCTCCTTCTTCGCACTTTTGCTTCTACTCTTCTTCGTACTTCTATTAGCCCTTTTCTTCGTACTTCTTGTCTAAATGCAAGTCGAGTTTCTTTTTTTTCAAGTGGAGGACAAGTGTGAGTATATATACACCTCATCACATGTACTTTAGGCTGACATGTCTGCTGGAGGTAGGTCGACTTGTTCTAGCAGCTTCTTCATCGTTTGTATGCTGACTTGAAGATGTTTGGTGACAAGTTCTTGGAGGATACTTGTACATAGACAAGATGACCTTTTACAAAGTGTAACATGACTTCATTTACATGACAATGACTCTTACATTTTATGACTAGATGACAAATAAATCCTAAAGACTCTCAAGGGGAGTCTTGACTCGAAAAGAAAATCCCTTGCTCATGAAACCCATGAAGCAAGTCAATATAATAATTTTATTTTTCTTATTTACATCTCATTACATAAAATCATAATTGCATGTCGTTATGAAGATTGAACTTAGTTACACTTTTCAACGCTCCCTCTTAACTAGGAAGGTATCCATAATGGTACTTGGACTTTCTCAATCTGAAGAATCTCTCATAAGAAGAATTCAAATTTGTAACTCATTTGTATAGCATCATACCAACCAGCATTTTTATATATAGCAAGGTCTTGACTAACAACTCTATCTCTCCACAAGATCAGAGCACAATGCTGGCGAGACCAATGATTTATAAACATACTCATCACTGTCTCTCAAGGAACATACCCCACATGGGTTTGCTCAGGATATGCTCCATAAGGGCTATTCTTTTCTTGGACTCCCCAGTCCTAAAAGAATATCGATCCTCCACAACTACTCTTTCATGTGATGCCCTATCTCATCCCCTAAGAGCATCAAATGCCAAATGATTACACAATCCTCCATTTTGTCTTCCCAAGTGAAGATTAGAACAACATGTCTATCACTCCCTTTTATATCATGAGGTTTTATTCCATTAAAGGAATGTACTCATTCTTATCACAAAGGAATGTATCTAAGCTTCCAGCTTAGGAATTTCCAAGTTTCTTCCAAAGTAAGAAACTTCTTCTCAGGCTCCCTCTTAACCAGGGACCTATCCCAACTCCTTATGTGGAGATCTTGAAACAACCGGCTGCTTGAAGAGCTCCTTCCTTTGATGTCATGAATTTCTTCTTCGATAAGGAGTCTTCATTCTTTAGGAACTTCTACATAGGGCACAAATCATCCATCACTTTATTCATGAGTTAGTCATGTCCTCAACTCATCAGAAAGTGATCCATCAGATTTTCCGTCTGGCTTTGCTTCATGTCATTCTTCTTTCATGCCATATTTTTCGGAAGGACATTACATCCTTCTATATGGTCTGTTTGGAAGTTATTCACAGACCTTCCCTTTGATAGTCTTACATAAGCCAAACCAGATGTTAGTTCAAAAATAATCAATGAACACTTCAAATAAAAAATTACCTTTGTGATGATCTTTCACCATGACATCTTCTTGTAAGTATCATCATCCTGTATGCAGATTGACAAATCTCCCATTGATATCCATTGTCAAGGGTCTCTATTCTCTTTCGACTTCCATTAGAGCCTTCACCTCTTTTCCAAGAGATATTCGAGTCCCATTTTCTTGGACTTCAGATGTTGAATGCTTTCTACCATTGTTGCATATTATCATGATCTCTTCCTTTCTCTTCTCACACACTTCATTCCCAGGAGCTTCCAATCATAGTTCCTTGATTGTAATCAGCTTCCTCATGATTCATGTGAGAACATATTATGTTGATTTTATCTACTGTAACTTGTGCTTTGTTGCAATTCTTCGGAAGAGGAGATCCTTTCTTCTCTTGATTAGATTTCCCAGTATGGAAGTAGTGATCTATATTATCTGCAACCATATGACATGCCTTTCATACTAATCTATGCGAGCATACATACATCATCTTTTCTTTCGGTCATCCAAATTTCCTGTAGCAGCGTCATTCGAAAGGACTTTATCTTTTAGACCTACTTTTCTATTATGTTATCATACCATCATTCCTTGAATCCCACGAGTTAGAATTCTTGATGAAAACCTTGCTTTTTCTTTCTAAATCGGGGAATCCTTTGATAAGGATTCCATCAGAGAAACTTTGAGGATGTTTCATATCCTCACTCGGCAGATGTTTTCTTTATTTACTATGATGATCCCAGTTGAGGATGACCTCTTCTTCTTTCTAACGAGGTTTTCCCAAGAGTTTCCTAGGATTTGTACCAAACATACTTTCTGCTTCCTATGTCACGAGCTCTTATGTTATTTTCTAATTTGATGCATCCTATCTTATTTAAAATGTACCCTATCTATAATTTACAAGTGGAAAGTACCTTCTAGAGGAGAAGATGATCTCAGTCATAGTAGAGATCTTTTACTTCTTCATTCTTAGGCTTCTTTGACTCAGGTTCTTTGTCTTCTTCAGTAATGTGTGCTTCTTCTCTATTTCTCTTGTCCTTACCACGATTAGGACAATCTCTTCTATAGTGTCCAAGTTCATGACATCCATAACACCTTATCTTATCCATGTTCTTCCTTTCCTTTGGAGGACCGAACTTTCCAAATTTTCCCTTTCTTCTTGTCATTGCAGCATATGCTTGATTCTACTCACTTGGTCCGACATCAATCTTTGCCTTCAGTCTGGTTTCTTTGATCTTACAAAGTGACCATAGATCTTGAAATGGAGTAGTCTCTTTCTTCCCATATAGACTTGAAGTAAAGTTACCCCACTCTTCCGGTAGTTCATTTAGTACCACTGTGGTAATCTCTCTATCAGACATAACTTCTCCTAGTTCTTGTAGTTGATCTCGAATTTCTGATATCCTCATGAAGTATGAGGCTATTCCATCTTCCTTGGATATCTTTAGTTTGTAGAGTTCTTTCTTTAAGGAGATTACTTCTCTTGCAGTACTCACGGAAAACAACTCTACCAGTTTGTCATATATAGCTTTTGTAGTCTCCAATTTTGATACATATGGGATTAGAGAGTCTTTTATAGATTTTATAAGAATCCTTTAGGCTCTCACTTCTCCCTTCATGTATCTAGCATGAGTTTGAGTATCTTTTTTTGGAGGCTGGGTTAATGATCCCTTAATGTGATCCATGATCTCATTCTCAATAAGATTTATGTCAGTGCTTTTCTTCCGTGCAAGGAAATTTACAGCCCCAACCAATTTATTGTTTTCCTTGCAAAAAGACATCTTGATATTATCAAATATAGTCATAGACTTACTTGTAGGATTGTTACTTGCTTCCTCCTTAATCTCAATGTTGACAGAGGGCTTTCTTCTTGAGTGATTGATGAGAGAGAGCTTGATTCAAGATCCTTCTTGAGTTGAAGAGCTTTATATCCTTTGATGATGCGATGATATTATGAAGTGCTTCTACGGTTTCGGTCTTTCTTCCTGACTTCTTCGATCTAGGGTTTCTTTGATGTAGATCTTGATATCATTGATAGCCTTCGACTTGCTTTGATGCTTTCTTTGAAGAGTGATTCTTGTGTGTCAACTTCCTTTGACTGCCCCTTCTTGTCTTTAGCACCTAAGCTTTGATACCGTGTTGAGAAATCTAGGGTATTCAAAGTTAACAATTTCTCTGCTTGATAATTGCTTGTGATGCACTTTTACTTCTTATCTTATAGTCTTTTATTCATTAGCTTATTAATGTGTTCTTTCATCAAGACAATTACAAAAATGCATAATAAAAGACAAGTGACATAGTATGTGGGCTTCTCCAGCTAGGGCCAAAACCTCTTACCTCTTGAAAGGAAAACTCGATCAAAATTCTTCTTCTAGATCTTCAATTGATAAGTGCCAAGACCATGACACAGACCCTTGACTCTAGTATCCTCCCAAAAACCTTGTCACTAACCTTTATGCTCTGCCTCTTCCTTTGCCTTTCCTTGATCTTGAACTGCTCTCCTCGGCTCCTTCTAGAGAAACTCAGTCCCTATCCTTCTCATTGCTCCTCAACTTCCCCTAGAGAATCTCGGTCTCTAGGTCTTCACTAGTCTCTTCTAGAGAAACTTGGTCTCTAGATTTCTATCTTGACCTTTCAGAAGAATCCTTCTCCTTTGCTTGCCCAGAAGAAACTTCGTTGCCCCAGAAGAAACCTATCTTCGCACTGCCTAGAAGAAACTTCCCTTCGCACTACCTAGAAGAAACTTTGCTGCCCCAGAAGAAAGTATTTTTTACTGATCCAAAAGAAATCCTAACTTCGCATTACCCAAAAGAATCTTCTTTCTCCCTTTTTTGCACTTCTGTTCTCCTCCTCCTTCGCACTTTTGCTTCTACTCTTCTTCGTACTTCTATTAGCCCTTTTCTTCGTACTTCTTCTTGTCTAAATGCAAGTCGAGTTTATCTTTTTCAAATGGAGGATGAGTGTGAGTATATATATACACCTCATCACATGTCCTTTAGGTCGACATGTCTGCTGGAGGTAGGCTAACTTGTTCTAGAAGCTTCTTCATCGTTTGTAGGCCGACTTGAAGAGGTTTGGTGACAAGTTCTTGGAGGATACCTTTATATAGAGAAGATGACCTTTTACAAAGTGTAACATGACTTCATTTACATGACAATGACTCATACATTTTATGACTAGATGACAAATAAATCCTGAAGATTCTCAATGGGAGTCTTGACTCAAAAACAAAATCCCTTGGTCATGAAAACCATGAGGCAAGTCAATATAATAATTTTATTTTCCTTATTTGTATCTCATTACATAAAATCATAATTGCATGTCATTATGAAGACTGAACCTAGTTACACTTTTCAACACTAACTGTGGAGTTTTCCCCATAATCATGCCCACTTAGCTTGCTACCCCATTTGCAAAACCTTAACAAGTATTTTTCCATATGAATTATTTAGTTAGAGCTCCCTTCACTCTTTCATTTAATTAGGGGCTTTCACAGTGCAACATATTAGATATCATTTTTGGGATTAACTGCGTAGAGTAACTGTTAATTTAAGATAATAATGGTATGTGCTATGCTTTAGCACAATTTACTTCAATGTTCCTTATCAGCCCAATGACAATTTCCAATTATATCCAGTAGCAATCACATTAACTTAAACACATTGATAGTAAATGCAGATAGAACATAAAAACACGTGCAGAAGACAAGTCAAGACAAGAGGACACAAGATGTGGCGGATGCTAGGCATAAACCCCAATGTGGGGAAACCCTTTGATCAAATCTTCTTATTATTATTCAATAGTTCAGCAGAGAGAGAGAGAGTACAAATATCAAAATTACATGCCCAAAAAAATCCTTCCAAATCAGCAGTCAATGAACAACCAATGCAGCCTTGACCAGAAAGTCAACGGTGGTCAAAGATGCCCCAAAAGGTCCCCCAAGCATCTCTGTCAACAACAGAAGAATGGGGTCTGCCAAGGGAGTCAAAGTCAACCCAAAATTAGCTCGGTCAACTCAGTCAAAGTGTGTTGTTATGTCTGCAGTTGAACTAGAAAGTCAATGCAACAATCAACTCAGTTAAACAATCCCCAAACACCTCGAAACTCGTGCCAATGAATGTGGCCTGCAGAAATCATAATTCTTCCCACAAAACCGAAGTCAACACTAGTCAACACATGCCCTAATCTCTGAAATTTTCGGGCTCCAAAGCTAGTCCATAATTTCATACTCTTCCACATGTGCGATGTAGAGAGAGTACAAGTTGTACAGACCAATCAAGAGAGGAGAGAGAAGAAGATGTGATGAGATGAGTGATGTCTAAATGAGAGAAGGGTCACTTCTATTTATACACTCTGTTGGGAGTGAGGAGACACATCCATTGGGCTTCATGAGCCCACATTTGCTTGTCAGAATGAGATGATGTTTACATCAAAATTGTACCTCTCAAAAAGGGGAATCCAATGCAATAATCATCTCCATCATACGAGCTGTCCTAAGGTGGAAGTTGGCCCTAGTTTCCAATTTTAACACTCCCTCTCAACTAGGGAGAATTCCACCTGCCAATTCATCTATCATCATGACATCTTGTCATCCTGTACCATCCCTGCCATCACTGACGTGCTCTCCTCTGCTCTGCTGAACCATGAAGTAATAATGAAAAAGAAGTGATTGAGAGTGAGTCATAAGATCATACCACTGTCCATTGACTAAAGTCAGTCCTTGATCCCAGATCAAGTTGTTGAACACCAAGCATCCTAGTCATAGGGAGTACGACAGTACATGATGCTTCCATCGGTAGTTCTATGGTCCCTAACCATCTTTTCCCAACTCATTGGCCAGATGAGAGGTACTTCCCATCAATGTCACATGGTTCGGGTTCGGCAATGATTAGGTTCGGTTTGAGTTCGAATTTTTTGATGAGGTTCACCATTAGTTTTGTTTATATATATACATATATTAATTTAAAGTGAATTATAGGATAAAATAGTAAGAAATCAACATCAATAAACATAAAAAATGCTATCACGGGCATGGAAACTGCAAGGATAAATTAAAAGCTTGAGTAATGACATGAAGTTATGAGTTTTGATCTATGGACTTGGTCAATGGCTATAAGGTTCGATGAGGTTCATGGAACCTCAAAATTTTAAGGTTCGCCAAAATTCGAACTTCAAGGTTAAAGTTCGACGAACCTTGTGACATAGCTTCCCATGAGTCCCGGACTCTATGGGTAGGATGTTTGCCAAGGCATCAATAGGAGAAGGTGAACCACTCATCCTGCTCATATGCCATAAGAGAAGGTGAGCCACTCATCCCATGCATATGTCAATCGTAGGGGAAGGTGAACCACTCACCTTGTATCTAGCGCACCACTAGGGGAAGGTGAACCACTCACCCTATGGTCGCTTATAGCTCCAAGAAGTACCCAAAGCCCCCAGGAGTTCCCAGAGTTCTGTGTCCAATTCATACGGGACCCTTATAGGAAGGTCGTTCCACGACTCCAAGTCTCTTCCGAAAGGTTAAGAATTTGACTTTCCCCAAAGGCTTCGTGAGGATGTCTGTGACTTTCTCATCTGTTTTGTTATGTTGGAGCCTAATTGCTCCCCGTTGTACCATATCCTGGATAAAGTGGTACCTGATATCAATGTGCTTGGAGCGGTCATGGAACATGAGATTCTCTGATAGGCGAATCCCACTCTGTTGTCAAAAAAGTCATGATTGTATCTATCACATGCTCAAATAGCTCACTAAAGAGCTTCCTCAACCAAACTGCTTTAGAACAAGCCATACTCGCAGTAACGTATTCGGCCTTGGCGATGCTTAGTGCAACTGATTTCTGCGTCCTGCTCATCCAAGATATTGAAGCAAACCCCATAGAGAAGCAACACCTAGACGTGCTCTTATGATCCACCACACTGCCAGCGCAATCTACATCTGTATATCCATGTAGCCTCAAATTCCTGACAATGTATCTCAGTCCATAGTGGATTGTGCCAAGGAGATATCTCAAGGGATTTTTGGCAGCAATCCAATGAATGTGATGAGGCTCGACCATATATTGTCTCATATGTTAGGATGAGAGTTGACTAAAAACATCAGGGCTCCTATAAGTTGACGATACTCGGAAGGGTTCGCCAATCCTGTCCCAGCAACACTTCCACATAGCTTCTTGAAGTTGAGTTCCATCAGAGTAGTTACTGACTTGCAGTCCACCATCCCACAACACTCAAGTAGCATTACAATATATTTTCCTTGAGAAAGGAATATCTCACTTGGCTTTTGCCAAACCTCTAGCCCTGGGAAATAATGCATCAGTCCTAGGGCCTTCATCCTAAACTCGTAAGCCAACTCCCTCTTACATTGATGAAAGAGAGGGTCATCCCCTGTTAGAAAGAGATCATCCACATAAAGGACCAGAATGAGAGGTTTTTCCTTTTCACCTTTGAAGTATAGGTTCAGGTCAGCCTCACTCCTAGTAAATCCCAGTTTCATAAGATACTTATCTATCCTCTCATACCAAGCCCTAGGGGCTTGCTTCAACCCATAGAGGGCTTTCTTCAACCTGCATACATGTGTCTCACGATCTTGAACCTCGAACCCCTCGGGTTGTTCCACATAGACTTCCTCCTTAAGCAAGCCATGCAATAAGGCAGTTTTGACATCCATTTGGTGTAGGCTCCATCCTTGCGAGGCATCACTGCTATAATCGAACATATGGTGGTATATCGGGAAACCACTGCAAATATCTCATCATAGTCCACTCCTTCCTTTTGAGAGAAGCCTCGTGCTACAAATCTGGGCTTGAATTTATCAGCGCTCCGATCAGCTTCATGTTTGATCTTGTAGAGCCATTTAGAAGTGACCACTGACTTGTCCTTGGGTCTAGGAACCACATCCTAGACATCATTCTTCATGATCGACTCATTCTCGTTCATCACATCCTTCCAAACTTGGTGTTTCACGGCTTCTTCAAATGTGCAAGGCTCAGATTGTACAAAGGTACTCATGGTAGCTAAGTACCCTTGGTACCTATTTGTCTTTTTGCTTTCACGACATGTCCCCCTCTATGCAATATGTTTCTTAGCATTTTCAAGAGTATCTTTGAGCCACAAAGGCCTTTTCCTTGAAGTAGAGGGCTCACTAGGAGGTGGATTAATGGGATCCATCGGACCTTCAAAATCAGGTATCGGTTCATTAGATGGAGGTTCATCCTGCTTTTCTGCATCAGCATCATCATTGTCCTTCCTAGGAATAGGAAGATCTCAGATCTTTTTAAGAGCAGAATCTTCATCAAAAGTGACATCATGACTTAATTCCGCTTCCCTTTGACCAGGCACATAGTTTTTATATGCCTTAGAAGTTTCATTGTAGCCCACAAACGTTCCTTTCTTCCCAAATGCATCTAGTTTGTTTCTTTTCTCTTTCAACACATGAAAAGATACGGGACAACCAAAAATTCTAGAATGAAAAACATCAGGTTTCTTACCGGTGAAAACATCTTCAGGTGTCTTGAAGTCCAAAGCTTGATGTGGGCATTGGTTTTGGACATACACAAAGGTGTTGGTGTTGATTTTTGTACCACCAGTTGTGTTCTAGCCACGAAATTTTATGGAGAGGCTATACATGTATTCTCCAAAACCCAGAAATTGTTTCTGGAAATTCCACCTAGAGGCGACTTAATTAAAATAATTAACTTTTTTGTTAATGGTGCCTAAGTATAAACTTAGAAAAACAAATTAATTAAAGAGTATTAATTAAATCATGGTGAGAATCTTTTAGAAGAAGACATTGATCGATTTCTAGTTAATCTTAGCCATCCATTATTTTTTAATCTTGGCCATTGAAGCCTCAACGAGAGATTATAAGAAAAATTCGATGGGTGTTGGAGAACACACTTGAGGAGCAAGGAATTCGATATTGCTGGGAAATCAAACTCCAGAGTAGCAGCTGTGTGTTGTCAGAGGTGATTCAATAGTTTCGAAGCAGTGAGAGAGGGGCAGGGATAGTAAGTCCGGAAGGAAGTTTTTCTAGTCTAGTGAGTGCATAGCAGAGAGACAACATACTCCACAGAGAGGCTGACATAGTAGAGAGGCAACGTAGAGCTTCAGAGGGAGATCCGTATTTTACTGAGAAGTCAAGATTCAGGGGCAAGGGCCGGAGTGGGAGCTTGGAGGCAAGAAGATCAAGTTTCTAGAGCAACAAATGATCAACAAAGTGAGAGAGACGCTGGTCCAAGCAAGGCTGATGTAGATCTGTGAAGGCTGACGCAGAGGTAGTGCAGAGCAGCTCATCTTGAGCTAAGGTTAGTGTTGGATTATCAGTGGAAGTGAGATTTTTCTCACTATACTTTTGTCAGTCATTTTCTCTGTAGAAGGCTAAATTTGAGCTTCCATAGATTTGTACTTAAATTTACTACTACATAATACTAAAATCCTCAGTTGTTGCACCGGTTTTCCCAAGTTGGGTTTTTTCAGGGACATTGGTCCAAAAATAACGGTGTTTATTGTGTGTGCATCTATTCTTCTAGTGTTTTTATTTCTTCCGCAATAATTATTTTATGAAGGTTGTGTTGACCACTAGAGTGGCACCTGATGATTATATGAAGACTCCATGCCCAAGGATGATCCAGAGGACACTTGTACCATAAGATATTGTCTGTCAATAGAGTTTTTTAACTCTACTTCTATCTTCTCATCATCTTTCTTGTACCCAGATTCCACACCCTACGGGGAATTGTAATAAGTGATACTAGTAATGATGAGTTTTGAGTCTAAAACATGCCTAGGATGTTGAGACTCGATCAGCGAACGAGTACACCTTGGAGTGTTTTTTTTATCTGGTTAATTATCCTTTCTTTTTCAGAGGCAGATAATTTTTTAAGTTTTTTCATTCACGTTTTACCCCAAAGCCGGGGTGAGGGTTTGAAGGTTGAGCCCCTGACACATTTTAGTGTCTAGAGTCGATGTATATTACTATACTAGATCACACAAAAAAATCGTGGAATTTGGTTAGGTCTAAGTAGTCATTTTTTAATTTTTTTAGATTTCCTGCAGGTCAAAAATTGCAAATAAAATTGTATTTAAACTTTAATAAGTGTAGTCTAGAGAAGTTGTATGGTGTATGAGTAATCAAAATTACACCTCTCACCCTCAACTTTCTACTATAACACACTTTGAGGGGTTAATAATGTGTTTTGGACCCTCAAAACCCACTTTTCCTAAGTTTAGTGAGAAATCTGGCAATTAATTAAGCCATAAATTAAATAAACGGAGAAAAATAAATATCCACACATGCTAAATGTTGTGGAAATGAGGTGGAAAATTATGGGGGAGTTAAAGTGAAGTCCCAAGATGATGTGGACTCCTAAAATCAAGGAAAGGACGTGCTCAAATAAAATTGAATTTCTGGCATTAAATGAAAAAGCTGCTTGGAAATTCGAATTTGTGAAGTTAATGCACATTTAAGAGGATTTGGAAAAATATTTGGTGGATATTTTTGTGGAAATTGTCCCCACATGGGTTACCGCCCATATACACTTGTCATTTCACTATAAAATTCGAATTTGGCACATAAGGGAAGAAGAAAATGATGTCCACTTGCCAGAATTCGATTTTTACACTTGGCATTGGAGTTCCATTCAACAAATTCAAATTTCTCTTTGGGATTGTCACCTCATGCCACTTGTTTAATCACTTCTACATTGGGATTGGCTCCAATGCTATTTGTCATTGTCATTCTTCATTGGGATTTGCTCCCAACTCTCTATATAATAGAGCCATGGGCTTTCACATTGTATAAGATTGTTACTAGCTATTGTGCTTGCGGAAGCGCTGCTGCCTTGTACACTTTCGGAAATATCAATAAAGACTTTGGGGTTTCATTCATGAGGTGTTCCTCCTTTTCGAGTGTGATGAATTGTTAAGCATTGGAATGATTCCTTTTACTCATGCTTTGATCTAATTTGCTTCCATATGCTCTTGTAGATTTGTTAATGTAGAGCTATCTTGCATTGACATTTGATTTAGAAGTATGCTCTAGGTATAGAATGCTCTAGTTGGTTTTAAATAAATCTTTAGAGTTTCTTATCATTGTTTATTGCTAAATCTATATGGAATTAATTCTTGATTGAAGTTTTGTAGAGGGAACATTTTGTTGGGATTACAAAATCAAGCGTGAGGGGAAGTTTTTGGAGAGACCAATCCACTCTTGATACATTCTTAAATGAGCTCTCATTTGTTCTTTGAACCTTCATATTCTTATCTTACAAAGTGGTTTTGCAGGGATTTCAGCACATAGCTTGTACACAAGCCGAGAACTTCTAAATTTAAATCTCTTTTAAAAAAGCATTGTACTTCATTTCTTTCATTTGCTATCTAAGAGCTTGAAGATGGCTAAGCAAAGACGAGAGTTTACTCTCACTCTTTAGCTTAACCTTTTGTAAATTATAATTGTACATATGCATTTTATCTTGCTGATTTTTCTATTAATACTTAACTTATTTTACAACCATTGTTTGAATTGTTTGCTAACTCTTGTGTGGCAGATTTCAAAGAGCAACTTCCCGCAATATCTAACAAGTATTTGCAGGACCTTTGGCAAGTGTTGGGGGTTTGATTTCCAAGGATGTCATGAGCCCTTTTGAGGCTTATTTTGGCCAAGTCAAGTTCACTAGAGGGCTGCCCATTTTCCTCTTTAAGCCGTGGGCATTTGGAGGAAACTTACACCTTGTTTCCCTTGCATAAGTTTTGTGAGATCTTGTCACTACTTTCTCAAGAAAAGAGGTCTAGTGTCCAAGTTTCAAGCAATTATTGTGAAGACTCTCCTTGAAATATAGTTGAGAACTTTGAAGGGCCCTCTTCTCATTGTAATATTAATAAAAGATTTAACTTACTTGTGGGAGCTTGGGATTTCTCCCATGGTATCCTATCTCCCCATTTAGAGGGAGGCTTCTCTTGGGTGGATTGACATTTGCATGGTTTATGCTTTTATACTTCATTCACTTACATGCATGATTTAATTGGGAATTAACACAACAACCTCACTATCACATTTCATTAAGTTAAAGTTTGTTACAATTTCATTTGAGCTTTGAATTTTCTTTCTCATTGTTGCTTGGAGCTACAATCTTACACTTTACTTTGGGCAATTCATCATTTACATGCAAGCATTTTATATTCTTAACAAACTTTGATTCGTTTCCGTTTTTCTTGGTAAATTGTTTCATGAGCACTTGAATACATGCTTCAATTTTATGCTACATTGTTATCTTTAATATTGGAGCAATTTATTGTCATTGTCTATTTGAAACAAATTTTACTTTCAAGCAAATTACTTGTATCTTCTTAATTAATTGATGAAACGCATGCAACACTTGTAAGCTAGTTTTATTCCTCCAATTGAAGTTATAATTGCAACTTATGTTGAACACTATTTCATTTTCAAGCATTGCAAATCAATCTCTTTGAAGCATTTGCATGTATCATTATTTTAATTTGGGGAATTAACACAATTTGCATTTCATCTAGGCATTTTAGTGTAGGAAGGCCCCAAGCTTCATTAAAATTTTACTTCCAACATAAGTTGGTTGAAGTAGACATCTTAGGGATCCTCTATTCCTCTATTGACTCCTCACTGTGAGATCCATATCATTGGGCGAGGGTGAGGTCTGAGGATTGAAGAGTTAAATTGTAATCTTGTTGTAGAGCTAATTAATAAAATTAACCAAAAGCACTTTACATTACATTTACTTTACTTGTCTCTTGATGGTTTGAGTTTTCATATGTAAAGTCTATTCCAAAAGCAAGTAATGTAATCATTTCAAACAAGTGTTTTCTTTACATGTTTCAAGTCTAATTGCATATTGATGTCTTGGTTTAGCACTTCCTTTCTTTTACATTTCCAAGTTAATTACAAATTTTTGGGTTTTGGCAAGATATGTTTCACATGTTTTGATTTATAAAGTTGATTATCTCAAAAGCATTTTGTATCTTACATATCTTGTGCTAACAATTCTTATTTACATTTCAGGGTTACTTTGTTTTCTCTTTTGAGAGCATTGCATTTTACTTTGAGCAAATATATCTTTAAATTGTTGAGCAAATTCCTTATAAGGCACTTGTTCTATGGTTTTTAATCATATTAGATTGGCATTGTTATTTCAAGTTGCTCACTTCATATTTGCCCATAAATCCTTAAAAGTAATCCATTTTCACTATAACACTCTCCTAGAAACTCACATTTTTTAAGTTAACTTTTCATTAGGGACCACCCCCCTTAGCTAACCTAGGAGATAGCTCAAATGGAGAGAGTCGAGATTAGTGTAACAACCCCTTCTCTGAGTTCTCTGCCACCAACCACACCTTGTGGGGTTAAAGACTTTTCTCACTGACTTGTAGGTAGGTGTAGGCGATAGGGTCAACAGGCTGTAATGTATATGTTTCGATATTTGCCATAGGAAACTGCAAATAATTTGGTTGATTAATTTAACAAATAGAAGAAACATTATCAGTTGCTGCAGTAGGATTCAGGATCTCTGAATTTTCACATGGTATCAAAGCACATATCGTAAGTTGAAGTGCTTAGTGCAGAAGGAAGGAGGCAGTTTGAATCTTTGTAGAGGCAGCGGTTCGAAATCCTCTAAGGCAACGCAGTTCTTTGGGCCAAGAGGGTCAGTTTTCGAGGAAATTATTTCTCTGAGAGAGTTGACAAAGAAACTAAAGTTTCCAGATCTAAGATTGACAGAGGTAGAGGGAGTAGCAATAGTTTTCTTCAGCTGCAATGCAGATTTTGCAGTAGTTTGCTAGTGCAAATAGCGTCAAGAGGAAGGAAGAGAACACACTGAGGGAATTCTTTCCTCGGGACTTCTAGCCAAGAAGTTCAAATTTTCCTAGCAAAGAAGCAGTGGTTGTGTGCAGAGTTTCTCACTCCAGAAGGGAGTGTGAATCGCTGGGCAGTAGTTGCGTAGAGGAGAAGAGGAGGAATTCAACATTTTTTGGAGAGATGGCATCAACAGGCTTGAGAGATCAAGACCGGTTGGAGGGAGCCTCCAACTATGTGATCTGGAAGGCTAGAATTTCCTTCCTTTTAGATGAACATGATCTCAAGACTTACATCGGTAGTGTGGTAGTTGTACCCACAGATGCAGATCTGTGCAAGAAATACAAGAAGGAGATGGCGAAGGCAAAGAAGTTGATTGTCGATGGGGTTCGAAATCATGTGGTGTCTCACATAGCTAGCAAAGATACTACCTGATAGATGTGGGAGGCACTTGCTACACTATACGAAGGATCTTCCGAGCAACAAAAGATGTATCTTGAGGAGAACTTGTGATGCACGAGGATGCAGAAAGGGGAGCATATAGACCCATTCCTTTCTAGGCTTCAGGATGTCAGGGACCAGCTGTCTTCAGTAGGGTCAGCGCCCCAACCTACAGAATCGATACAGTTAGCTCTGAACAACGTTTCTGAAGAATGGCAAGTTTTCGTCCAGATTATCCTGGGTAGAGAAAAACTGCCAGATTGAGATTGTATGTGGGTTGATCTGCAGCAGGGGGAGATGAGGCGAGATTTGGTGAAAAGCACCATCACTGGCAGCAACAATAGTGGTGGGACAAAGCAAGCAAAGGAAGAGGAAGATGTGGCCCTCACATCAAAGGGACAACATGAGCAACATAGGAGGAAGAAGGACATTTCCAAGGTCAAGTGCTTTAGGTGTGGTGAACTTGGCCACTACAACACTCAATGTCCTCTCAGAAAGAAGGACATGGAGGAGAAGCAGGATCAACAGGCTGCATCCCGTTGAGATCGACAGACTGTCCTGCAAATTGGAGGAAGAGTTTGCCATGATCACCAAGATACCTCCAGGAGAGAGGTGGGGTGATTTGGTTTTTTAGCCCCAAAGAGCTACATGATGGGCAGGATTCTTGAGGAGGTCTACTTCTTGAATCAATACCTTGCTACAAGAGCCCATAACACGCAGTAGTAGGAGGGACCAATGGCAGTTGGTGTAGTCACGTGCTAGAGTGACAGATGCGGTAGCTACTAGCAGGTCAAATGTTGAGCAACGCAGTGCAGAGTTGGCAACAGTGCAGTTGGCACAGAGCAGAGTCAGCGGTAACGCATAGTCTAGCAGTAGTTAGGACTCAGGTGACAGATGCATCATACTGACCACAATTGGTTGAGTATTTTGGATGTTTTTTTGTTGCAGTTGCAGCAACAACAAATGGAGAGGGAGTTGTAGTGCAAATGCAATGTTGGCAGCAGTTCAGCAGGGCCAGCAGCAACACGGATGCAACATTTATTAGAGTTGCACAATAGTTGGTGGGCAACAACAACCAGATATCAGTAGTGTAACAGGAGATGATGCAAAGACAAGGTGTTGCTTTAGTGGGTTGCAACACTAGAACACATTCCTCGCTAAAAGGGAGTGTTGCTTTTTGTAGCATCGATTGTGTTCTAGCCATGAAATTTGGTGGAGAGGCTAGAATACACGTATTCTCCAAAACCCAGAAATCATTTATGGAAATTCCACCTAGAGATGACCTAATTAAAATAATTAATCATTTTTTAATGGTGCCTAAGTCTAAACTTAGGAAAACTGAATAATTAAAGGGTATTAATTTAGTCATGGTGAGAATCTTTTAGAATAAGACATGGATCGATTTCTAGTTAATCTTAGTCATCAATCATGTTTTAATCTGGACCATTGAAGCCTCAACGAGAGATTATAAGAAGAAATTCGATGGGGGTTGGAGAACACACTTGAGCAACAAGGAATTTGATATTGCAGGGAAATCGAACTCCAGAGTAGCAACTGTGTTGCCGGAGGTCATTTAGTAGTTTCGAAGCCAGGAGAGAGGGGTAGGGATAGTAAGGCTGGAAGGAAGTTTTTCCAGTCCGGTGAGTACATAGCAGAGTAGCAGCATTCTCCACGGAGAGGCTAACGTAGTGTAGAGAGGCGATGCAAAGCTTCAGAGGGAGATCCGTATTTTGTTGAGGAGAAGTTGAGATTTAGAGGCAGGAGTCGGAGTGGGAACGCTGAGGCCAGAAGATCGAGTTTCCAGAGCAACAACTGATCAATAGAGTGAGAGAGATGTTGGTCCAAGCAAGGCTGACGCAGATCTGCGTAGGGTGACGTAGAGGCAGTGCAGAGGCAGCTGGGAGCAACTCATCTTGAGCTAAGGTCAGTGTCGGATTCCTGGTGGAAGTGAGATTTTTCTCACTAGATGTTTGTCAGTCATTTTCTCTGTATGGAAAGCTAGATTTGAGCTTCCGTAGATTTATACTCAGATTTACTACTGCATAATAATAAAACCCTCGGTTGCTGCACCGGTTTTCCCAAGTTCAGATTTACTACTGCATAATAATAAAACCCTCAGTTGCTGCACCGGTTTTCCCAAGTTGGGTTTTTCTGGGGACATTGGTCCAAAAATAATGGTGTTTATTGTGTGTGTGCATCTATGCTTCCAACATTTTTATTTCTTCCTCAATATTTATTTTGTGAAGGTTGCAGTGTATATGCTTTGATATTTGTCGTAGGAAACTGCAAATAATTTGGTTGATTAATTTAACAAATAGAAGAAACATTATCAGTTGCTACAGTAGGATTTGGGATCTTCGAATTTTCACACAGCTTCTCCCCATAAGAACTTTGGTAGACCTTGGTCATGAAGCATAGCACGGGTGGCTTCTATGATAGTACGGTTCTTCCTTTCGGCAACACAATTTTGTTCAGGAGTGTATGCAATATTGGTCTCCCTCTTAATGCCAATTTCTCTACAATAGTCTTTGAATTCATTTGACTCATATTTGGTCCCATAACCATTATCAGCCCTCAATATTTTGATCTTCTTCCTTGTTTGATTCTCGACCAAGGCTTTAAAAGAGCTGAACCATTTGAATACTTCATCTTTCTTCTTTAAGAAATAGATCCATGTTTTGCGAGAGAAGTCATCCACAAAAATAGCATAGTACAAATATCCACCTAAAGATGTCACAGGCAACATACCTGATAGATCAGAATGGACCAATTGAAGAATATCCGTGTAACATAGTACAAATATCCACCTAAAGATGTCACGGGCAACATACCTGATAGATTAGAATGGACCAATTGAAGAATATCAGTGTTTTGAGTTTCAATTGAGGGGAATGGTCCCCTCGTATGTTTTCCAGCTTCACATCCCTAACAAACACCTTCATGATTTAAGTTGAATTAGGGCATACCTTGACCATCTTCCTTACATCAGGTAAGACTTTGAAATGAAGGTGAGCAAATCTCCGGTGCCATAGTTCGGATTTGAAGAGAAGTATCACAAGTCATTGTTCCCAATGAACTTCCTCCAACCTGATAAAGACCTTCAACCCTGAATCCAAGAGTGAATGCATCTCTTGGGTTCCTTTTCCAAACATGAACCTTCCCATCAATAAATGTCACCTTAAAACCTTTGTCTTCCATCGCAGAAATAGAAACCAAGTTCTTTTTCATATCAGGTACATATAACACTTCTTGTAAGTGGAGAGTTTGACCTTGATTTAAGTGAAGAGTAACAGTACCAATTCCTTTCACGAGATAACTGGCATTGTCCCCAAATATAATCTCCATGTTTGTCTTCTTTTCAACCAAGTTTGAGAAGGCTTCCTTGTACCCGGTGAAGTGCATTGAGGCATCACTATCAACCAACCAATGGTCCAATGTATCCGGAGGAGAGGTAGTGGAGAGGGCAAAAATAAGATAAAATTCTTTTTGCTTTACAACACTAACTTCTTCATATCTGGAATTTCTCGTCTTTTAGGGAGGACGACCATTTCCATTTTGAGCAGTGAATTTATTTGTTATGTCCCTTCTCAAATGTATTAGTCACGGGGTGTAGCTACACAATTTTGACTTAGGAGGAGGACCCCATACACAGAACTTAGGAACTATAGGCAATTCGAATTTATTTCTGGAAGCTAGTGGAATGTGGGAGCCACCTACATGGATAATTCGAACTTGGCCATTGCATGAGTTGGAGGGAATCAAATTAGTGGAAGGAGGGGCCCACATGAGGCTAAGGGGCCCAAGGTCATAAAAGAGGAAGGAGCTCTCATTTTGCAGAATTTTGATAATTTTACTAACAAACTTACCTTTGTATGCTTTGTTGCTTAGCGAGTCTACCGACTGTTTAGCCACGAATCTTCCACAGGGGAGATTCAACCTCCACTTTGGGGGACTATTCGTGCCTGCCTTAAGGAGGCTATTCCACAGGGATTTCATGGGTTCCAGCATTGACATACACTTCATCCAGCCACGCAGAGGAGGAGACAACATATTTTTTGGGTAGCCAGAAACACGCAGGAGGGGATTGAGCTAGCCATTGGGTCCATAGCTTACTGGGAGTGAGCTGGAAAAGCTGTTGGGTGAGGACAATTTCGCTAAGTTTTGCAGCCAGCCAGTTAGGGGTTACAACAATACGAATTCCTGGGTAAAGGGATTTGTGCAAAGGCCTCTGGCAGCAAACTCGTGGTGCTTGGGAGAGCAGTCATCCGGGCCAAGGGTCATCCAGGGAGCAAGGAGTCAGTGAGTACAGGTGAACCCAACATTCTAAGGGTGTTTTCAAAGGGATTTGTAGGTTGTTTCTTGCAAGTTGAATTTAGTAGTAGTGGCTGGGGAGAGGCTCCAAGGAGGCCAAAAATCCAAAGTCAAAACCAGAGAAATTCCCTTTTGGGTTTTTTTTGGTTTGGTCCAAGGAGTCTAAGGCTGCAAGGATATAATTTTCTGGGTGGTTTTTGGGCACATTCCAACAGATCGAAGTTCAGCAGGACACCAATTTTACTGGGACAACACAGTGCAGAGTGGTGCAGCAACTAGGCAGCTTTCAGTTCAGCTATTCCATCACTTGGGTTTGGTCCAGCTTGTCCTTGAGACAAGCCTAGCTGCACCATCTCTTTTATACTGTACCTATGCTCTCAAATTTTATAATATATAGCTCAATAGTTCTAGATTTACAGTGTTTTATGGATGTGTAATGCATGTTTTTAATTTTATGTTGCTGCACTGTTTATTTGTTTAAAATATTGCTCGTATTCCTACTTAGGAACATTACAACATTCCTCTTTCATTTTATATTGAATTTGTTGTTCCTTTGATTGCCATTGCCTTTGAAGTTGTCGTTATTGTTGTTGTCATCTCTTGGAGTATCCTTCTTGTGAGGACACTCTCTAGTGAAGTGGCCAAACATATTACAATTTACAATTGAAGCATCTTCCTTTTCTTCCTTCTTTGAATCTTGACTTTGAACCCTTGTCCTTGATTCCTTGGTCCAACATTGTTCTTTCTCTTAGAATGAGTGGAGAAGGCGGTAGGATTGTTTCCATTTGAGGGCTTGTCTCTTTCCATCATCCTAATTTCTTCTTGAGTGCATCTAGCCAATAATTGATCAGATCCCAGAATCTTGTCATTGTTGAGGATGGTAGTGTTAAACACATCCCAATCTCTTGTAAGGTCTCCAAGTGCAATAAGAGTAAGCTCCCCGTCACCAATGACTTCTCCAATAGATAGGAGTTCATTCTTGATCTTGGTAATTCTCAGTAATTCTCAGTAATTCTTCCTTTATCCTTATTGATGTCTTTCAACTTGTTCTTGAGAAAGAAAAGTTGATTTGCATTATTTACTTTGAACATTCCAACTAGCTTGTCATACATCTCCTTAATATAGGTAACCAAAGGCTTATGAATAGAATCAACAATAATCTTCTTAGATTTAACCTCACATTTCTTGTACTTTGTTTGTGCAACAACGGATGCATTTGAAGGAGGCTCTGCTATTCTTCCTTTGACATAGTCCATGGCATCATTTTCTTCCAATGTCAAATCTAGAGTCATCTTCCATGCATGATAGTCGGATTTGTCCTTAAGCTTGTCCTTGGATTTGAAGAAAAATGTAGTCGTCATTGGGACTAGTTCCAAGTCCTTGTCCAACAACTTTCTTAATGATTTCTTTTACTTCACTCTTGCTTGGGCTTTGTCTTCACCTGAGCTTTGATACCATGTTAATTTAAGATAACAATGGTATGTTCTATGCTTTAGCACAATTTACTTCAATGTTCCTTATCAGCCCAATGACAATTTCCAATTATATCCAATAGCAATCACATTAAATTAAACACATTGATAGTAAATGCAGATAAAACATAAAAACATGTGCAGAAGACAAGCCAAGACAAGAGGACACAAGACGTGGCGGATGCCAGGGACAAACTCCAATGTGGGGAAACCCTTTTATCAAATCTTCTTTTATTCTTCAATAGTTCCGCATAGAGAGAGAGAGGGAGTACAAATATCAGAATTACATCCCCAAAACAGTGCTACCAAATCAGCGGTCAATGTAACGCTTACCAAAAAGTCAACGGTGGTCAAAGATGCCCCAAAAGGTCCTCCAAACTGCTCGATCAACAACAGAAGAATGTGGCCTGCCAAGGGAGTCAAAGTCAACCTAAACTCAACACCCAAAATCAGCTCAGTCAACCTAGTGAAAGTACGCTGTTATTTCTATGGTCAAACCAGAAAGTCAATGCAACAGTGAACTCGATCAAACAATCCCCAAACACCTCGAAACTCGTGCCAACGAATGCAACATGCAGAAATAAGAATTCTTCCCACAAACCGAAGTCAACGCTGGTCAAATACTCCAAGTCAACGTTGGTCAACGCATGCCCTAATCTCTGAAATTTTCAGGCTCCAAAACCAGTCTAGAATTTCGTCCTCTTCCACACATGTGAAGTAGAGAGCCTCCATGTTGTACGAACCAATCAAGAGAGGAGAGAAGAAGATGTGATGAGATGAGTGATGTCCAAATCAGAGAAGGGTCACTTCTATTTATACACTCTGTTGGGGGTGAGGAGACACATCCATTGGGCTTCATGACCCTACATTTGACTGAGGCCGACCTTGACAATTTGTCCATGAAAAAGAATAAATTCAAGATTTCATTTCTGCTTGTCAGAATGAGATGATCTTTATACGAAAATTGTACCTCTTGAAAAGAGGAATCCAATGCAATAATCATCTCCATCATATGAGCTGTCCTAAGGTGGACATTGGCCCTAGTTGCCAATTTTAACAGTAAGTCGGTAAATTATGACAATATCCATTAGAATTAGTCTCAACTGAGCAAATTTCTCATGATTTTCATTAGTCCATATCGCACTCATTTCATTAGGTGATATTCACAGGGTTGAAGTGGGATTGATACTAGCAAAATAAATCACATAGCATCAATCATCACCTCTGGGCTTACACTTGGTAACTAGGACTTCTTGGGAGGTCACCCATCCCAAGACTCCTTTGGCTCAAGCACACTTCACTGTGGAGTTTTCCCCGCAATCAAAGCCACTTAGCTTGCCACCCAATTTGCAAAGCCTTGGCAAGTATTGTGCCATATGAATTGTTTAGTTAGAGCGCCCTTCCCTCTTTTCATTTAATTGAGCGGCTTTCATAGTGCAACATATTAGATATCATTTTTGCGATTAACAACATGGAGTAAGTCATTCAACTATGACCATATCCATGACTAATATATCCATGAATATTAGTCTCAATTGACCAAATTTCTCATGATCTTTAGATAGTCCACATAGCACTCATCACATCAAGTGATGCTCACAGGGATGAAGAAGTGGGATTGATACTAGCAACATAAATTGCGTAGCATGAATCATCACCTCTAGGGTTTGCACTCAGTAACCAAGACTTCCTAGGAGGTCACCATCCCAGGACTCCTCTAGTTGATTACGCTTAATTGTGGAGTTTTCCCCACAATCAATCCCACTTAGCTTGCTAACCCATTTGCAAAACCTTAGCAAGTATTGTGCCATATGAATTATTTAGTTAGAGCTCCCTTCACATTTTTCATTTAATTAAGGGGATTTTGCAGTGCAACATATTAGATGTCATTTTTTGGATTAATTGCACAAAATAAGTCATTAAACTATGACCATATCCACGAGTATTAGTCTCAACTGACCAAATTTCTCATGATTTTTGAATAGTCCACATAGCACTCATTGCATCAAGTCATGCTCATAGGGGTGAAGAAGTGGGATTGATACTAGCAAAATAAATCACCCATTCTCCACCCTTGTGAGCATGACTTGATGCAATGAGTGCTATGTGAACTATTCAAAAACCATGACAAATTTGATTAGTTGAGACTAATACTGATCGATATGGTCATATGTAGTATCTTGCTTATTAATTTTGATAATTTTCTCGAGATTTTTGCTTAAGAAAATATTGTCGTAAATTCATCAATCGAATTACACAATTTGTACCATAAATTAAATGACAAAGCTAAGAAATATCAATTGCAACGCAGAATAGACAAAGAAACATGCAATGAATCCCAACCTTATTATATTAATACGATATATTACATACAATACTGGAAATGGCTAAGAGGATGACCTCCTATAAGATGTCATGTCCCTTCCCAAACATATTTGTAACAGGGTGTTTCCGTACATTTTTGCACAATTTTTGCTAAGGGCTAGGTTGCATGAAATGGGGAAACGGGTAAGAGTTTCCGAAACGGGAAGCGATACGAAACGCGACCTCCCCAAATTTTGGAAACGGGGAAACACGCATATATATATATATATATTGAAAATATTCAAATATATATATATATGTGTGTGTGTGTGTGTGTGTGTGTGTGCGCAATTATAAAGCATAAATGATACATTATAATTTATTACACTTAAACTTTAAGATTTAATTTACATCACATTTACTGAATGATCACACAATGAAAATAAAAATATCGGAATATCCAAAAGCAAACTTTATTATATATCCAAATCTCAAAATCAGCCTTTATTTATATTAATATATGAGGCTGCAAGTACAATAAAGACTATAAGGCTGCAAGAGAGAGATCCAAATCAAGATTTTTTGCATCCACATCCCATTCTTTAGAAGGACCACTGTTGTATTGGGAGTCTCCTCCTACATAGTCGAACGACCTTAGTGCTCTTGATTAAATACAAGTTTCATGCCCTAGTACCCTACATGATCTTGATTATTGGGAGTTTCCCCTGCATAGAGGGCTTGGTTCTCTTGATTAAATATAAGTTCCATACTCTAGTACATGATAAAATCCAATGGAAACATTGCAATCCCCCGAATCCTGAAATCTTGAAAAACAGATAAGTTTGCTAGATTTTGAGTGAGATCTAAAATTCTACTTTCTCCATATGAAATCCAATGAGGGCGAAACCACTCTCAAACATTCTGAGTCATTTCATGGTAATGTTAAAAATTTAAGTAAAAGGATGAAAATGAAAAATAAAGGAGAATATCACTTTTACTTTAAGAATTTAACATTACCATGAACTGCATATGCCTCAAACTTCCTGATGAACTACATATCAACACTAGGGCAAAAATTCACTTTTATAACTTTAGAAGCAACTAGAAGTCACTAACATACCTTAAAAATAAAGTAAAAAAAAAAAATTAAAACAAAACACAAGTTAATGAGGAAACATGGGTCGTACGGCCGTGAAACGCGTTTCCGGCCGTACTGGCCACGTTTCCATTTTGGGAAACGTGGCAGTACGGCTGGAAACGCGTTTCCGCGTTTCGTACTAGTTTCCGTGCAGAAATGGACCTCTGTACCACGTTTCTTGCAACATAGGCTAAGGGAAAGAACCCAACATTTTTGACTTAGGGACTTAGGAGGAAATTCGACTCAATTTGGTTGCTAGTGGAAGGTGGGGGCCACCCACGTGGGAATTCAAACTAGGTCATTCAAATGGCTTGGAGGGAATTCGAAGTGTTGGATGGAGGGGCCCACATGAGGCAAGGAAGATCCACAAAGATAAAAGGAGGAGGGAACTCTCATTTGAATTCATTCTTACACCTTACAATCAAAATTACTTGATTGTTCGCTCTGCTGTTTAGCTGAGTCAACCAGCTGTTTAGCCACAAATCTCTTAAGCGGGAGATTCAACCTCTACTTTGGGGGACCATCCATGCCCGCCCTAGAGAGGTAGTTCTACAAGTATTTGAGGAGTTCCGGGAGTGTGTTACAACACTACCATTTAGCCACAACAGGGACTGCGTATTTTTGGCTAGCTAGAGAATATGCTAGGGGAGTTTGGAGCTATCAGTGATCAAGCATTTGCTGGGAGAGTTAGAGGATTGGGAGAGCAGCAAAGGGCCAACTTTTCTTGTGAGTTTTGGAGCCAGTAGAGCCAACATCCCAGCAGTTCGAATTACTGGGCTTGGGGACGACGTTGAGGGCCAGTCCAACAATTTCGTGGAGCTAAGGAGCAGGTGCCATATGCCGGAAGCCCATCCGGGAAGTCAAGGGATTGATAGTAGAGGTCATTCGAACACTGTGTCCATTTCCGGGAGGATTTACAGGCAGATTCTAGTAGGCCGAGTTTTGCAATTGTCGCTAAAGCTAGGCTCCAAGGGGGTCAAATTTCAGAAGTCTAAACCAACCAAATTCCTTCGTGAGTTTTTCTGCATTCTCTGAGAGGATTCTTGGTTAAAATTTCATAATTTTCCGTGCTATTCAGGCCTGAAATCCTAATTCTTATAATAGGGCGAATTGATAGTTAGTTGGGGAATTCACACCATTTTGTGGGTTCAACTTTGGCTTGGAGATAAGCCAAACCGTTTCTGGTTTTTGTGGGTTTTAGTCAAGGAGCTTGAGGTTAAATTTGTCGTATTTTCTGAGCATCAGAGGTGGAGTTCTTGCAGTCCCTTTCTAGCCAACAATGTAGTTTTCTGGGCAGCGCAAAGCATTAGAGGAGCAGTGATTTCCAACATTTGAGATCATTGTATTAACACTTGGGTTATGTCATGCTTGCCATTGAGGCAAGCCCAGGTTCATTCCTCCACACTATTGTACTTGCTCCATTGATTAATAAAATGGCTCATCTGGTTCTTACTTCAGGAGTTTTTATGAGAATTTGCCGATTGCTTAAAGTTTATGTGCTGTAAATCATTTTTGCTTAGCATATCACTGTTGTTTTAAGTTTGGAACATTACAGTGGTATCAGAGCATGATCCTGGCCCAACTGTGGGAAACTAGTCAGAAGATCATGGAAGCTTTGGGTATGAGTGCACAGTGACGGGGGAAACCGGAGACAAACCCATGGCTCAAGGGAAACCCAGTATGCAGAAATTCTGGGGTAGAGTTCATTGGGATGATGAGAGATTGGCCCAATTGAGGAGGGTGACAGACCAAACCCATCCTCACCCTTACAGCAGAGACGTGAGGGGTTTGTAGGCCATGGGGGTGCAACCATCTACATCATGTGGGGAAAGTCGACCAGATCAGGGCACCAGATCTCCTGAAAGGGAGCAGACTGGACAAAGATAGTTAGAGCGTGAGACTAGGGGATGCTTTTACTGGTGGAGACCTGGCTTCAAATATCAGGAGCTGGAGGAGGAGGTTGAGCATGATGCTGAGAGCCCATGGGATGGTGAGGAGCACATCGATATATTCGATGTGGCACATGAGTCACCTTTATTAGAGTCCTCTTTGATAGCCCCAGTTGATGCTTTGGTGGAGAAGATAGAGCCTACATGCATAGAGCCATCTGTTGAGGAGGAGCCACCCATGGACGAGATGCCAACAATTGCCAAGGTATCTGGAGCTGTGATCGAGTTTACAGGCAATAGATGCCCACGATAGTTCCACCAGTTTCAGGCCGACCTTCTAACATTAAAAAGGAAGGTTGCATTAGTGCGTGAGGCTATTCTGTAGCAGAACGAGGGGCTGGAGGGCATGAGAGCAGTTTGTGCCAAGTCCACGGCCAAATTGACTCACGTTGGGGAGCAGTTGGATTCCCTACTGGTGCAACTAGAGTGCACGTTGGAGCGTGAGAGCATCCCTCTGGGCATGCATAGACGGGGCTGGCAGCACTGTTAGGTTACCTTGGCCCATTGGACAGAGGGAAACAGAGCTACCTAGTCATATTGTATGTATTGACTAGGATAGCGAGATGAGACAACCTGAGTTGCACAGGGTGTAACACCTGCATGTTGGGGTTGTTCTATGTGCCAGAGTTCGTGCATTCGATCCCTCTTGGGGTTGGGTAGCGAGAGATTTTGAGTTGGTACCCGGTGGAGTGGACTATGGAGATGGTAGTGGGCCGAGGTGGAGCTCACTAGGAGTTTTTAGGCACTGTGGATGCTGGAAGCTCCGATTGGCATTGGGATCTAGGAGGGACCACCTATCATTTCCTAGGTATACTAGTTGGCTACGACCTAGAGGGTATAACTGACCTAGCAATCGAGCATGCACCTCCACTAGGAGAGTTTCGGTCAACACCTGTGGCCAACTAGTTTTTGGGCAGACTCCTTGTGGTGCCTTGGTATGACAATTGTACATGGGGTCCTAGGATTAACATACTTTGGCAAGAGTTTGTCGGAGGAGGTGGCATTGGTAGGCCACTAGACAGTGCCTTGTATGGCGCTGGTGTTTATTCGCATTTGTGTGAGGCACAAAGGAGCAGAGCGGTGGTGACATCGTTGCTGACACTTGGGGAGGTTACTTCTTGGATCCCTTAGGGAGGACTTGGAGGGGAGGTCCCCTCATTGGAGAGCATGGTGATGCGACAGTGGAGGTGATGATCTGGGTTGGATGCGGGCCAACGCATATGGACACAACTTTAGGCCATCTCATTCAAGGATGGGTAGGAGCATCTAGCGTAGAGCAGTGGTCTGCAGATGGGCATGGAGATGCATGGGGGTGTGTTGTAATATGTTGGACTGCGTTGTGGAGTGGGAGTGCCTCACATTTCATTGAGTACATGCAGGGAGTGACAAGTACAATGACACAAGCGGGACATAGGATGGTACAGGATGGTATAACCGTAGCCGCGTGTATCCAACGGTGTACAGGGGTAGGCCGCGGTGTACAGTGGCATGTCGAGGAGTACTGGGATGATCGGTGGTATGTAGGGGTGTATAGTACTACACAACGAGGTCTTGGAGTGTTGCCTCCGGGGAGACCCCTGGATAGAAACACCGGGCATACCTTTGGGCATAGTTCACCTAGGATTGACAGGGACATAGATGAGTGATACTTGATGGTATCCATAGTGACTTGCATGCTTGACCATCTTCTACATCCTTCCCAGGCGCAATCGATTTTGCTGTCGACTTCATGCACTTTGGGCATGAGCTGCGTGGGACGAGGAGCTCACCCGAGATATTGGGGTGACACTCAGCGCACTAAGGGGGAGACTTTTCAGCAGTGGATTGGATTGGTGCGTAAGTTGACAGCCACAGGTTGGGGAATGAGGTGATCATCTGCAGGGGTGGCATGTCATTCATCACCGAGCCTACGTCTAGGGAGCTAGTCCTGAGGGAGACATGCGTCACTCTTTTCTCAAGGCATGTCGGGATCGAGCATGAGTAGAGGATAACAATTATGACTGAGGTAGTTTCCCAGTATGTGTTCGGGCTCCAGAACTTATATTGGCACATTATCGAGAGGGCGGATGGCAGACCTAGGGGAGATGGTTGGCAGGGGCAAGAGGGATCCACATACCCTGAGTCGATTACGAATATCAAATACCCATCTTTTAGTTACATTCAAGGGGTAGCTCTTTGGCACACGTGGCTTCCATCAATCATCGGTACTACACAATGGCAGGCATAGGGCAGATTAGCATGCATCAGGTTAGCCCACGATATATGGAGCCTATATAGTGATCACATGCGACTAGAGACGAGGGATTCCATCGGTTGACAGGGCTATGCCGCAGCAGGTCTGGCTATGTGATGCAGGGATTTAGTTGATCGATAGATCACTCGTGATGAGCAGAGTTGTGGCAGAGAGTAATATAGTTCGCTCTTGGGATGAGACATGGGGGTTCACGGAGGGTTTCATCATATGGGGAGGTAGACATTCTCTGTTGTTGCACAGGTTTAGAGTTAGATTTGGATGGGTAGGCCTTGGTGCCATGGAGATGCCCAGGCAAGATGTGTCTCGCCTTTTTTTGTATTCCACCATCGAGTTGTAGGAGAGGAGGATACTAATTGCGCATGATGGGGAGTATGACAAAGTCAAAGTAGCGCAGCGTCAGCATGGTGGCACCACTCTAAGACTAGTAGGGAACTGAGGCATCACATCTCTTCATAGCTCAACAACCTTTAGGGATGCGCTGGCTACTACAGGGGGAGATATACAACTCTTCCATTGGGCTTTAACAAGTCACTGATGGAGCAGGGAACTTCTGGTACTTTCACTGGGCAAGATAGTGAGTGGAGTGAGGGGAGCTTCATGTTGGACAGGATTGCCTGGGATCTTAGTATTGAATGATTCTTTCACATCAGGACAATGCAAAGGTCAGGCACGATCCAGTGGCACATCTGGGACCCTGGCACATTTTGCAGTGACAATGGGGAGCAACAATTAGAGAGGATGCTTTCTCAGGCATTGCTCGAGGACAAGTGATTTTTGGTGCATTGGAGGAGCTTGCCGTATAAGGATGCCACCTAGGAGGGTGAGCACATTTTGGAGCACCCAACTTTGAGGTTGCTTGGGGGAAAGCAACATTTGGGATGGGAGGACTATCATGTCCCTTCTCAAACACATTTGTAACAGGGTGTTTCCACACGTTTTTGCACAATTTTGGCTAAGGGAAAGAACCCAATGTTTTCGACTTAGGGACTTAGGAGGAAATTCGACTTAATTTGGTTGCTAGTAGAAGGTGGGGGCCACCCACGTGGGAATTCGAACTAGGCCATTCGAATGGCTTGGAGGGAATTCGAAGTGCTGGATGGAGGGGCCCACATGAGGCAAGGAAGACCTACAAAGATAAAAGGAGGAGGGAGCTCTCATTTGGATTCATTCTTACACCTTGCAATCAAAATTACTTGACTGTTCGCTCTGCTGTTTCGCTGAGTCAAGTGGTTGTTTAGTAACGAATCTCTCAAGCGGGTGATTCAACCTCCACTTCGGCGGACCATCCGTGCCCGCCCTAGAGAGGCAATTCCATAAGTATTTCAGGAGTTTTGGGAGTGTGTTATAGCACTACCATTTGGCCACAACAGGGAGTGTGTATTTCTGGCTAGTTGGAGAATACGCATTGGGAGTTTGGAGCTATCAGTGATTAAGCATTTGGCGGGAGAGTTAGAGGATTGGGAGAGCAGCAAAGGGCCAACCTTTCTTGTGAGTTTTGGAGCCAGCAGAGCCATCATCACAGTAGTTCGAATTAATGGGCTTGGGGGACAGCATAGAGGGCCAGTCCAACAATTTCGTGGAGCTAATGAGCAGGTGCCATAGGCCGGAAGCCCATTCTGGAAGTTAGGGGATTGATAGCAGAGGTCAGCCCAACACTTTGAGTCCATTTCCAGGAGGATTTATAGGCAGATTCCAGCAGGCCCAGTTTTGTAGTTGCTCCAAGGGGGTCGAATTTCAGAAGTCTAAACCAATGAAATTCCTTTGTTGGTTTTTTGGGTTTTTTGAGAGGAGTTCATAGTTGAAATTATTTTACGGATGTTATTCGGGCCTGAAATCCTAATTCTTATAATAGGGCAAATTGCTAGTTAGCTGGGGAATTCGCACTATTTTGTGGGTTTGACTTTGGCTCGGAGATAGGCTAAACCCTTTCTTGGTTTTTGTGGGTTTTGCTCAAGGAGCTTGAGGTTAAATTTGCCTCATTTTCTGAGCATCAGGGGTGGAGCTTCTTGCAGTCCCTTTCTAGCGAGTAGTGTAGTTTTCTGGGCAGCGCAGAGCATTAGAAGAGCAATCATTTCCACCATTTGAGATCATTGTATTATCACCTGGGTTTTGTCATGCTTGCCATTGAGGCAAGCTTGGGTTCATTCCGGGAAGTCACGGGATTGATAACAGAGGTTAGCCTAGCACTTTGGGTCCATTTCCTGGAGTATTTACAACCGTATTCTAGCAGACTGAGTTTTGTAGTTGCAGCTGAAGTTGGGCTCCAAGGGGGTTGAGTTTCAAAAGTCTAAACCAGCAAAATTCCTTCATTGGTTTTTTTGGGTTTTTTGAGAGGAGTCCATGGTTAAAATTTCATAATTTTACGGATGCTATTCGGGCCTGAAATCCTAATTCTTATAATAGGGCGAATTGCTAGTTAGCTGGGGAATTCGCACCATTTTGTGGGTTCGACTTTGGCTTGGAGATACGCCAAATCCTTTTCGGGTTTTGGTCAAGGAGCTTGAGGTTAAATTTGCCGCATTTTCTGAGCATTAGAGGTGGAGCTTCTTGTAGTCCCTTTCCCGCCAGTAGTGTAGCTTTTTTGGGCAGCGCAGAGCATCAGAGCAGTCATTTCCAGCGTTTGAGATCATTGTATTATCACCTGGGTTCTATCATGCTTGCCATCGAGGAAAGCCCAGGTTCATTCCTCCATACTATTCTACTTGCTCCATTGATTAATAAAATGGCTCAGCTGGTTCTTACTTATGGATTTTTTATGAGCATTTGCTGATGGTTTAAAATGTATGTGTTGTAAATCGTTTTTGCTTTGCATATCACTGTTTTCTTAAGTTTGCAACATTATAGAAGATCTACTAAAATACTAAATCAATGCTCCCAAATAAATTGAACTGATAAGTACAACTTGTGAATTTTGAGTGAATTCACCAAGGGATTAGAAGGGTTTCTGTCCACCCTCACCAAATCACCTAAGGTTTTCTGTCCTAGGGCTACTTGAATCTTGAGAACCAAGTTCTCAAAACCTCTCACAAAGATAATACATAAATTCAAGATGTCCCATATGATCTCATCCTCCTTTTGAAGGCTCAATAGATAGATCTCCAATCTTGTAGAAGTATTTTATTCTGATTATTTTAGTATTATTCTAGAAGGTCCCCCTTGACTTCATCTAAATGACTTTTAGTTTTATTTTATTTTGTTTAAGTCACTCTTGGCCTTTTTCCTTCAATTAATCAATGTCCCCTTCTTTTATTTAAATGACTAATTAAAGTCACTTTTAATCCGAGAAAATGGTAAATCGCGCACCATACTTTCTTTGGCTGTTGAAATTCACTTCTCATCATCCCATCCTATAGATTTTCTTGTTCCGGTTCCAACAAACTATTACACTAAGGTATTCCATCAAATATTCTTGCCAGAATGCCACCTTAAGTGTAATTAATTAAGTTAGGCTCAATAATAACCCTGTTTACGGGAATTGTTGGAACACAACGGAACCAAAAGCAAGTTGTGCGGAATTGACCTTGATGATGGAATATGCCAAACGAACACCACCGAATCCCATAAAACTCCTCCGGGATCTTTAATGATGTAATCTTGCTCCTGTGACCTGGCCATCACGTACCCTAGAAATCCATCATTGTTGTAGTATAGAGGAAACTTAAAATGGGGACATTACAAGTCCTCCCGCCCCAAGATTGCTTGCCTTGAAGCAATCCGTATGTGTCCACTGTAGCGGCATCTGTACAGTGATACCAGGATCCCATTCAAACTATTGTGCTACACCATGCCTCGATGCCACCAAAGTATAAACGGATCCCTCGATACCTGGATCCTAAACAAACCTTCGACCAATCCGGAAATCAATAGATCCGCCTGATTCCCAATGCTACCTAGGCCTTGGGACTTGTGGGTTATGATGCGACCTTCACTCTCCATCATTGCCCATGCCTAAGCTCCTGCTGTGTTATACCCTTGACCAAAAATATCCTTCGAAGAGTTGTTTCATCAATAGGATACTAACTCATAATGTCTTGCTAATCCATATTATGGGAAGGATCAAATGCATGATCATTTGCACAATGTACCTGCTCATTATGGCCAAGCTGCTTCATGCTCAACGCATGCCTAACTCGACACACACCATTCTAAGCTCCTCAATTTTACTAGTTTGCTACAAGATGGTGCCTTGGACTACCTAGATCTTCTGCGTCAATGCCATAATATCTGTCCTAAAATGCTCAATCTTCCATTGGCGGCTACTGACTGGAAGTGTTGCAACCCTGTTGGTTGCCTCTACATCTATTTGCACCTCATCGATGGGTGGTCCCAAAGATGGATGCTCAAAAACCTCCACCACGTCTTCAACTTGAGCCTTCAACTGGCTCTCCAAGGATGGCTCATCATGCACAATATTCTCATCTGACTCATGCTCCTTTATGTGCTTTCCTTGCTGGATCATTACTGGTAGCTCATTATCCTGAATGTCTCCTCAGTCTTCTTTGCTCATGGGGACAATCTGTTGTTCACCATACTCATCCATTAAAAATGGATGCATATCAGGGTTGTTGTCAACATATCCACACAATTGCTCATGCTCCTGAGAGGTATCCTCATGAAAATCGATGGAATCAACTATAAAAGACCCTGAAATCTCTTGTAGATAAAACAAAGACCTTTCCTCCTTAGCTCATTCTTATGTTGGTTTGAATCTTCACATCCTTGTCGTCTTTACTCAAGTGGTTAGATGCACAAACTCACATCCTCCTTGGTCAACTGCTCTTTGAATAGTCTCATATTTTGCTCAACCATTCTTTTTGTTAATGACAGTCTGCTCCTTCCTCCAAATGGGCAACAATATGGACTGTAGTGGTTTGTAGATGGCCTCAAGATCACCCAAAAGTCTAATCATGATCTCTAAGATCTTGAGCCTTTTTCCAAAGGTAGGGCGCACGATGTCATTTAATCCATGAAAAATTTCTTCTATTAGCTGGAAAACATCCCTCATAATGTCATCATTGTAAGGGAGCATAGGTGAAATTATTCGCATAATCTCACTGAGACAAGAGGCGACTATAAGTCTGACCCCTTCACAAGTGTGCTCCAAGAATCTTTGTTGGATCAAGGCAAGCATTGCTGGCTTGAGTGCCCAATTTAGAACCCTCAAATCTAATTGGCTCACCTTAGAAAGATGTGAGTCCAATTTCTCCAAATGAAGAGGAGTTTTTGCGGTCATCTTCATGTTCTTCAAATTTGATTCAAGTGCATAAAGCCAATTTCTTACCTCTAATTCTTTCTGCAAATCCCTTATTTGTTCCAGCTATTGGATAGCATGTACCTCCTTTGAAAAGGGTCTGTTATTCTTCTTTTTCCTCTAGTCCATATTGCAGCCCACTAAGGCACTGTTGTGTTGGTTTTGGAGGCGTCTTTCAAACTCCATCACTGGCATTACCTTAGCAAAATGTCATCACTTTTGGCACATACAAATATTAGCTTCAACAATACATAATGTGAATTTAAGAGCATAAAAATGGAAGCCGCTTAGACTTAAGATATATGACAACCTCTTAGCATAGACTCTAACCCTAAGTTGCACGAAACAGGGAAATTGGTACAAGTTTCCGAAACGGGCACGGGTACGAAACATGACCCCCCCAAATTTTGGAAACGGGGAAACACAATATATATATATATATATATATATATATATATATATATATATTGTATATTCATTAAGAAATATGTGCAATCATAAAGCATATATGATACATTCTAATTTTATACATTATGATTAAATTGTCAATTGTCAATGCATAAACTATAAGTCTCTAAATTTACATCACATTTACTCATGAATGATCACATAATGAAAATAGAAATATCCAAAATCAGCCACGAGAAATTTCTAATTTCTTGTCTTGTGCTTGATTGGGAGTTTCCTCCCACATAGTCGAACGACCTTAGTGCTCTTGATTAAATACAAGTTTCATACCCTAGTACTCTACATGATCTTGATTATTCGGAGTCTCCCCTGCATAGAGGGCTTGGTTCTCTTGATTAAATACAAGTTCCATACCCTAGTACATGACAAAATCCAATGGAAACATTGCATTCCCCCCAATCCTAAAATCCTGAAAAACAGATAAGTCTGCTGGATTTTGAGTGAGATCTAAAATTCTACTTTCTCCATATGAAATCCAATGAGGGTGAAACCACTCTCAAACATCCTGAGTCATTTCATGGTAATGTTAAAAATTTAAGTGAAAGGATGAAAATGAAAAATAAAGGAGAATATCACTTAACGAAGAATATTACCATGGACTACATATCAACACTAGGGCCATATGCTTGAACATTTGGCTGCCCCACTCAAGAAACTCCTCCTTTTTATAACTTGAGAGACATCTAGAAGCATCTAGAGGATATTTCAGTGGCCCAATAAAAAATTAGAAACGAAAAAATTAAAAAAAATACGACAAAAAGTCAAGTTACAAGAGGAAACTCCGACGTACGGCCCGGAAACTCGTTTCCGGTTGTACTGGCCACGTTTCCTCCTCAAGAAACGGGCCAGCACAGTTGGAAATGAGTTTCCGAGCTGTACTGTACGGGTTTCCCCGTTTCCGTTTCATTTCCGTACGTAAACGGACCTTGGACCCACGTTTCCTGCAACTTAGATGCTCTTCACCTGCAGTACATAATAATGTTTTGACTCAATACAAAACATAGCAATAGGCTTTGCTTACGTGGCCATCTGACCTTTCACATCAAGGCACATTCAATGTTTCATGAAAAGACACATGCAACCTTTCTGTAACTCCACTATGTCACAATAGTTCTGCTAAAAAATAATACTATTAAACCCTAGCAACAATGATACCTTTGCAACATGGAATCTCTTTGTTGCTCAATCTCTAGCAACAGTACATAACAACAACATTACATGCATTGCTAAGATCAATTGTATGTCAATAAACTACAACGACATACATATAATAATCCTTGCAACAAGAACAACATTAGCAATATCCAGATTCCCTGAAAACTCTGTTACAACAACACTTTACTCCATACTCAAGACTGCAGAAGGATCCAAGGATTTGCCATAGCACACCATGTCTTGGAACCTCATTATATGAACACTTGCAAAAATGTTGTTAGCTATATATAAAACACAACAACCATATTGCTATTAAAACCACACTCTGCTACAAGAATATCTTGATTTCCCACTCCATTGGCTTACTAAGCAAACAACACTCAACAACTATGATGAACTCAACCAGAATTACTGAATACTTAAGGAGAATTCATCCAAAATTGATGACAACTCGGATTATACAATCCTCTTTATCCAACAAATTGCTCCAATGATTTGACTTCTTACTGGTGTGAGTACCGATTTGGCCACTTCGCTTAAATCCCTATTGGACAATTCGTTGCTACTTTGGTCCACAAATCTACAGAACCAACGTAAAAGGATTTTTCTTATCGTCACTAAAATAAGGAATGCAGCCCACTCTCAACGATCAAAGAAACAAGTTGATTCCCAGAATTTTTTGATTCGTTTATTTCGTTCCTTTCCTCCCAATTGCTTTGCGTGGAAATCGTAACTTGCTCCAAGCAAATTGATGGTGCTTGGTCCAAATAAATTAATGAGCTCGGCCCTGTAATGTTATTGAATGCAGCCCAATGACTTTGCTCCTATTATGCTCCTTCAACTCAGTCTGTGAGAGGAATATAACAATGCTGCTCCTCGGTCAATGATTACTATAGGCTTTGTGTCAGTGTGCACAAGCTCAATACGCCAACAATCGCACTTTGTCTCCACAAATTTGTTGTGGTGACTAAATCCTAGCTATACAACGACGTCAATCTCAGTCTCCTGGCCACAAATAATAATTATCTTTGTGCAAAATAACTTGGCTCAACTGTGTGGATCACCCCTGCAATCACTCCACAATTATACATGCTCAACAGGATATATGCGCTAGCCTTGCGATCCTCTATTCGTGTCGAAGCGCAAGCTCAACTCGACCAATGCCTTGCATGACATGCAACACTGTGAATGATCTGCTGCATCCACATGATCGAACTACATGATTTCAATCTTGTGCATGGGCTAGTCTCCAATTGCGTCGCACCAAGACTTCTGCTAATCAAATTTGATCAGACTCTTGTGCTTTGTTGTAGTTGATCACATAAATCGACCTAAGATATCAGATCTTTGCGCAGCTAGCTACCCCCTTACACGAAGACTTTTCATGCACAACATAATGAATTGCGAATCATGAGACTTTTGATCACCTTCCTTTTTTGCATTGATGACTGAACTGCAAACCAATGATCATTTTCCAAATCGCTTCGATCGAATAGTGAAATGCCAAGACTCAGGTTCACACTTTTCAGTCACAGAAACCAGTCAGACAATGGAAAATTTAATGCATGCACTGACCACAAAAATATAAAACAATACTTTCAAAATCAGACCAAGCACCCATGACTCATTGACTTGTCTCTTCAAGACATTACGTGGCTTGAATCAATTCAAAAAACAAGAGGCATCACTCATGGCCCACCCAGCCATAAATCTTCGGCCTTCAACATTCAATGATATCAATATGAATTTGTCCCCTCAACTTATGTAAAAAAATTGACCTCTAAATATGGATTATCGACCTTCCAAATTCGGGAGAGAAGATAACGCTTTGAGTTGTGCAAATCAATCACCAGAAAGGAGCAATTTGGCCTCCATAATATATCAATAATTCAGCCCTTGTATTTGGAGAGATATGGCCTTGACATAACCCAACAAAAATCTGAAAATTAAATTTCTGTTATTTTTTGCCCGTGCTACAATAGATTCGACCTCCCTTCAAAATATACCGTAATCACTACAAGATAACTCGATCTTCAATAGATTGATGCTACAGGGAAATGATCTCTAGCAAATAGGGATTGAACCCTAGATCACCTACAAAACAATATTACTCCGACATATATGTTTTTCTTAAACACTTTTGAAAATAACCCACAAACCGACGTTTTGTAATAAACCCTCAAGTTGGCAGGAAAACTCACTCTGATACCACTGTAGTATCCCACTTATTAATTTTGATAATTTTCTCGGCATTTTGCTTAAGAAAATGTTGTCGTAAATTCATCAATCGAATTACACAATTTGTACCATATATTAAACGACAAAACTAAGAAATATCAACTACAACACAGAGTAGACAAAGAAACATGTAGTGAATCCTAACCTTATTATATTAATATGAAATATTACATACAATACTAGAAATGGTTGAGAGGATGGCCTCCGAGAAGATCTGCTACAATACTAAATCAAGCCTCCAAAATAAACTAAACTGATAAGTACAACCTGTGAATGCTAAATGAATTCGCCAAGGGATAAAAGGGGTTTTCGCCCACCCTTAGCGAATCACCCAAGGGTTTCCATCCTGGAGCTACTTGAATTCTGAGAACCAAGTTCTCAAAACTCTCACAAGGACAATACACAAATCTGAGATGTCCGAAATGATCTAATCGTCCTCCTTTTAAAGGCTCAATAGATAGATCTCCAATCCTCCAGAAGTATTTTATTTTGATTATTTTAGTATTATTCTAGAAGCTCCCCCTTAACTTCATCCAATTGACTTTTAATTTAATTTAATTTTACTTAAGTAACTTTTGGCCTTTTTCCTTCAATTAATCATTTTCTCCTTCTTTTATTTAATCAAGTGACCAATTAAAGTCATTTTTAATGCAAGAAAACGGTAAATCGCCCACCATACTTTCTCTGGCCGCTAAAAGTCACTTCTCATCAACCCATCCTATAGATCTTCTCGTTCTAGTTCCAATGAGCTATTACATTAAGGTGTTCCACCCAATATTCCTCTTGGAATGCCACCTTAAGCATAATTAATTTAGGCTCAATAATAACCTTGTTTACAGGAATTATCAGAATGTAACAAAACCAAAAGCAAACAGTGTGGAACTGACCCCGATGATGGAATATGCCAAACGAACACCGTTGGACCCCATAAAACTCCTCAAAGCCCCTTCAGGACCTCTGATGACGTAATCCTGCTCTTGTGACCTAGCCATCATGTACCTTGGAAATCCATCTTGGTTGTAGTATAGAGGAAACTGAAAACGGGTACACTACAACATAGTTTAATGACTTTACGTAGTTAATCCCAAAAATTATATCTAATTAGCAACTAATGAAAAAGTAGAAGATCTTTTGCGAATAATTAGTAATCAATAAATAACTCCAAGACTTTTTGCCCAAGAATTCCAAGATTCTTGGTTAACCTCTCAAACTAATATTTTATCTTGGATTTACAAAATTATTTCCATATGTTTGATTTTCTTGGACTTGTCACCCATGGGTGATGGGTAACATAAGAGGAAAATTTCTCCTAGATTATCTTCAGTTGACAATTGACAGGCGACAGCCAAGATCCCCTTGCAGCCCCTAGATAGTTCAATGTGCAACCATCTCCACCACCTGAGTCAACCATTATGCACCCTCGCCCATCTATCATGATCGTATGTTTGAAGGTGGGCCTTCCAACCCCGAAGGTATGGCTTTCATTATGTACTTGGGTATTTTTTCTTACTTATCATGAACACTTTTGGGCATGGATTAGTGGGGGGATTCGACATAAAGAATGGGCTTGCTTTGTACTCTTGTCCCCTTGGCCATCTCGGCGTTTAACCTTGTATCCTAGTCCCGTGGGATCTCCTTTATTGATTACTAGCTTTAGGAGTGGCACTACATGGGAAATCCCGATTTTGGTTGTGTGGTCCCACTTCTCGACACCACATACATCACTCCCCTTCCCTCATTATAACCCCTTTCCACATATTTCTCATCTGGGTCCACAAGGAGTTAGCCTCCACCTCCCCTTGTCCGCACTTTGGGTTGGGCTTGGAACTATGCCCCAGAGGTTGATGTTGCTAAAAAGAAAGTAAAATGCATAATTTGGCCACTCTCTATAGGAAATGTACCATAAAATGCAAAAGATGGCCGGGACATACAAATTTGGCACGTGGGCAAAAGCCAACATGAGCTCTACCCCTATCATCATGGCCATCATCTTGGTTCCTAGGGCCCCTCATATTGGCCCCTTGCATCATTAAGGAACCCGTGATTGTCCCAACCCCTGGTGGGCAATGAACTACACAACCTTAAGGGGGTAATCACTGCTATATCATCCACATCATGCTCTCATTCCCTAGAACCCTAAGCAATTATAAAAGGAAAAATCAATGAAAGGCAGAAAGCATATGAAGAAGGGTGGGAAAACAGAGACCGGGGTAACTCGTACCACGATTTCTCCCTCATACATCTCTACTTTCATGTGTGGGCCTCCCTCATTATAGCTACCCTTGTACCATGGCATGTGGCCTGGAGCCTTCCCCTGCTACCCCACTCCGTTCCACTATTATTTCAAATGACACCAGACATATGATGGATCTACCATGGACCTGTCACTCCCTTAGAGGTTGAAACCACTTAATAGGGTCTTTCATTAACCTCCTTCTTGAACCTAGGGACACATGTACATTCTAAAACCTGTTATGGAATGGCGTGCCACTATGAAGTGTCCACTTGGTTCCATGACTTGTAAGCTCATTTGCTCAATTAGACTAATGATTTGTTGTACTGGAAGGTGAGGAGACGCACTAGATCTTATGCAAGATTACAGGTGGGTATTCATCTTGGGGTTTAGTCTCCCTATATGGGGTCCAAGACCTCCAGAGTGTCATATTGGCATTTATAGGGTGTGCGTTGAGAGCCATAGGCCTCCACTATAGTAGAGAGAAGATAGCCATGCCATGGTATCCTTCAACACCACTCATTGCTCGTTATTGTTCCACTTATTGGATGATGATGATGCACCTAGACCACCTTGCCCAACCAACTACACACTTGCACCACACACTTGGCAGTTGATCCAGGGCCTAGATGGGTTTTTTCTCACCATGGGATCTAAAGGGAGGGCTTGCATCATTGTTCCAACCAATGTTTTAAAACTCCGACTCCAACTCTGACTCGGTCGAGGGTCAACTCCGACTCTGATTCGGTCGAGGGTCGCCTCCGACTTTGACTCCGACACTGACTCGGCCGAGGGTCGACTTCGACTCCGACTCTGACTCGGTATCGACTCGGTTGGCTTGATTTCAATGATTCAGTCATTGTAAAAAACATTAAATATTTATTTTTTTTTATAAAAAAACATAATTTTAAAGATTTTCATTCATGTTTCCAAACACATCATTAAAACATAGATAGAATACAACATATGATCAAAGTAGCCTCATAAATATATCCATTATATCAAAATGGCACCCAGTGCACTGTCCAATACATACATGATGATGATATAGAGATCAAACCAAAAACACATAACCAAGGAGGCTAGAAATGGCGTAATCCTCCAAAATAGATTGTAAGTCATCAAGGAACTAATACAAGGGTCCGAGAGTGTTCTTCACTCCAAGAAAGTCCCAAAGTGCATGTGTACATCTTCAAAAGGTGCATCATCCACCATGATGTCATCTTGGAGAGACCCTACGTCACCCTTTTCAAGCATGTGAGTGACATGGCACCCCTAAGGGTAAGCATTGGCATCAAAGAGGGATGTGCTAGCCCTCGTAAGTCATTTCAATGATAACCATCCTCATCTATGTTTTGTAAGATGGTACCATCCACCAAAATAGGGTCAAGGCCAGCCAAGGGGCATCTTCAGTCCATTTGGGCATATCATCAAATAGTTCAACGTCAAAGGTTTTAAGTTTAGTGCTTTAGCATTTGGAGGCTCATCATGGGGTGTAGCATCACGTGGAATCAACTCACGGCTCGATTCTCATCTTTGGAGGGCCAAGGTTGGGGCCACAAAGTTAGGTTTGCTTTAAGAAAGAGGCAGAGAACCTATTGGAAGGTTTTGAAGAAGAATGAAACCATCCCTTAAGGAATCTCTACTACATATTTGATACGACCTAAACAAACCTATCAAGATCAAACGAAATAAACTCATTTAGGGACAAAAAACCATTCAAGTATCATAGTGAAAACTTTGGAGTCCCCCAAAAGAAAAAAATATAAAAAAATCGTTGTTTTTAGTTCACAAGCTGCTGTCATCCAACCCGGCTGAGTAGGCTCGGACTCGGTAATAACTCGGCCGGCCGAAATGGTTCACTAGCCGAGTCGACCCGGTCAAGCCTTGACTCGGACCAACTCGGCCGAATCTTAAAACACTGGTTTCAACCCTTGCAGAGGGGATACATGCTTGTTCAATTTAGTTGGAGACCCATGAGGATGCCTTTGTGCCCCCATAACCACTTGGGAGGACCACAGGTCATTTGCTTGGAGATCAAGGGGCCATCCCCTTCATCTCTATTTTTGGAGCACTTACATTCATTTGGGCACATGTTGGACTTCACTAGGCCTTCCAACGGTCCTCCTATATTGTATTATCATTTTGACCCCCTTGAGAGGCTTATTTTTCATATTTTGGAGCTATTTGGTGGGCTTGTCACAAAAATGTTGTTATTTGTACATTATTTTATTATTAGAGGCATCATTAGGCCTAATCAGGCAGTTTGAATCTCTTAGAGGATGATAGAAATTGATGAGAGGTTCATTTCATTCCTCATCATCACTTGGATTTGTATCTCTTTGGAGAAAATAACTCGGAGCTGCAATTTGGTGGATGAATTAGAGATTAATTGATGAATTTTGATGTTTGGATATTTGTTACTTGTCTTGGAGCTTCATTCTTGCAAGTATAATGGATGGATATAATCTTGTTATCATGTAAGTGCTTTTCTTATGTGGAATTTTTCATGTAATTTGTCTAATGTATCAAACACTATGCTTGGATTATTTTTTTGTCCTAATTATTGATGTGAAATTCATAATCACATGTAATCTTGGCTCGTTGTATGTGTTATTCATCTTGGCAAGAAGATTGAATGTTCCTAGGGGTGGGTTATTGAACTTTGACCTTGAAACTCCATTAAATCTGCACAACGAAGTATAAATCCTTGTTGTGCCCTTGTAATTGCTTCTCTAGGGCATGTGAAGTTGCAATAAGGCTCCTTGATAGAACACAAATCACAAAATCGAATTCACTTTGACTCCATTCTCCTCATTGGTCTACATGTCCTTGGTGATCAGCATAAATTCTCCTTTTTCAAAATTTTCTACCCTAACCCTAGATGGCCTACCTAGGGCATCCATCGAAATCCACTAGAGCCATCATCTTGCTCAGCGAGTTGCCTAGGAACTGCTTTGGGATGTCCTCCACATCCCCTCCAAATTTGAAGTCAATCCCATGGTCAATTTGTGAGATACACCAAGCCCTAGCTCCAAAATTGTTTGGTTCTTGGTCCTTCTAGGTTAGTGGCCTTCAAAGGGATCTATTTTGCTAGAAACCTAAAGGAAGTTCACTTATAATTGACCCCTTCTTCTCCCTTGCTTGGCCTAGACCTCTTGTTTGAAGATTCACCTGAAACCCTAGGCTTTGCTTGGGTACTCTTGGGGTTCTTTGTGGTCCCATATCTCCATCACTTCTTATCTCACAAGGCCACTTAGAAACTGAGTTTATAAAAGAGTCTTAGGTCGAGGACATCCTTTATTTGAGGAATAGCTCTAATCTCTAGGTCTAAGCCTCCCTTTCTTAGAGAGCCCTTTGTCTTGCTTCTAAACTAAGCAAACCCTATTATTTGGGTCTCTTTGTGAATGGGCTCTAGAAATCACTACCTGTCCTATCATTGATCCATCTGTCCTAGTGATTTCCTTATGTTGGGACTCCTCCCATTGGTGAAAGTCCGTAAAGAGCAGGGGACATCCATTGAGGTGACAATGGGTCCCTGTCCCATTGTTGCCACTTGTTCTAGTAGTAGTCCCTCTAGAACCCCTCTTAGGATTCCTGCTAGATTGAGCGGTAACAAGATTAACATTATTGTTGCATGGATCCATAATTACAACATAAAATAGTGAAAAATATGTTAAAACATGGCTCACAATTTCGATGACTCAAGGATCCAATGGTTCATGGTTTTGGTGTTAGCTCACGGTTTTGATGGCTCAAGGTTTTAGTGTTGGATCATGATTCTAGCGTTGCATCTTTTGCGAGGCAACAACTATGTAATAACAATTATGTTGCAGCAATGGTGTTGCAACAACTGTGTCACAACAACTATGTTGCAGCAATGCTGTCACAGCAACTATGTCAGAACATTTGCGTCGAAGCAATGGTGTTGTAGCAACAGTGTCACAACAACTATGTTGCAGCGATGGTGTCATAGCAACTATGTGACAACAACAGTGTGACAACAATTGTGTTGGAGCAATAGTGTTGCAACAACTATGTTGCTGCAACTACACATGAATGTTGCAGCAACTGCAAATGAGTGTTGCTGCAACCAGAACCAAAACATCCCCTACGACAACATCACAACTTGCACAACAACCTGTCTGAGACATCCTCTTTGCAATTGAACTAAAAAATAAATGCAAATATGATATTTTTCTAGTATTTAATCATAATTTCATGTAAAATACTAAATAAATGTAATGGAAACACATAAAGTCTAAATCCAACACAATAATGGATTGATAGAAGGTCTAGGTAAGTGGAAAGGGGTTAAAAGTAGGGAAAATATGGTATAAAAAGATACCACTTTTGGAGCCTGCATACCCTCAAGATGCTTTTCTTACAATTTCAAACCATAAGATATGCTACCAAAACAACCTCTAATGAAGGAATACTCCCATAAATAATGGAACTTGACTTACTCTTCAAACAAAATAAGAATACATGCGAAAACTCTAAATTGACTCCCCTCTATTTATGAGGGCAACAAATCAATTTAGTCCAATAATTGTCTAAAATTCTTAAAAATAATAAAATGTGTGATTACAAGTTAAGTAGGTCACAAACCGACCTAAAAGATAGCTCTCTCAATGATAAAAACATAACAATTAGCCTATTTTCAACGCACAATTGTGAGTGAATAGACCTCCAAGGTGATGTCTTTCCTCTAAAAGTGAGTATTTCCATCAAAATATGCCATGGATGGGTCAAAGAGTGCTCCTCACTCAAAATGCGATTTCCTCATCAGCAAGGTGTCAAATTATGAAGAAAAACCACCCTCATCATCACTTCATCATCATTCAAGCCCATGTCATCACTGTAAGCCACAAGAAGGGGACATCATAAGGCTAAGGCATGACATCATCATCTAGGGAAGTGTACCATTTCCTCTAGAGGGCTCTCAAGTCATCGTCCTCATCAAATAACAGTAATAACAGAACAATGAACTAGGAACAACAATATAAGTTTAAAAACGAAACGCACAATTCAGAGCGCTAGTGAAATAAAGTAGAACAATTGAGCCATTTTATTAATTACGGAAATTTGGGTACATAAATGAGTAAGAAAAATGGAACTTGGGCTTGTTATGCAAGCTATGCAAAACCCAAGTGGAATCTCGTTGACCTAGATGTGGAAATGACCCCAAACTGGAAATGTGCACTACCTAGAAATTTTGTTGTTGGCTACCAATAGGAACTGAAAATTCTGCCCTGTATATTGATAAGAAAATTTTGAAACTTCAGCTATGGCCTCTCCAAATACCCACAAAAACCTAGAAAGGGTTTGGGATGATTTCAGGGGGTGAAAAATCTCTCCAGGTGGTGCAAGTTGCTCTCGTTGGCTACACGCACTGTTGGGAAATTCTACTCCAAAATACTGCCAAATTCACCACTACAGAAGCCTTCATGCCAAACTAAGGAAATTGACTTTTGAACCCCAAATTCTCTCAACCCTTGGCCCTTCAAATCTCCCCTTCTCCTATCCCTGCGCAACCTTTGCCTAGAAACCTCTATGCACTGCACTCTTTGACCTAGCCATCACGTACCCTGGAAATCCATCTTGGCTGTAGTATAGAGGAAACTGAAAATGGGTACACTACATCATAGTTTAATGACTTTACGTAGTTAATCCCAAAAATGGTATCTAATTAGCAACTAATGAAAAAGTAGAAGATCTTTTGCGAACAATTAGCAACCAATAAATAACTCCAAGACCTTTTGCCCAAGAATTCCAAGATTCTTGGCTAACCTCTCAAACTAATATTTTATCTTGCAACCCCCATATAGTTCAATGTGCCACCATCTCCGCCACCTGAGTCAACGATTATGCACCCTCGCCCATCTATCATGATCATATGTTTGAAGGTGGGCCTTCCAACCTCGAAGGTATGGCTTTCATTTACTTGGGTATTTTTTCTTGCTTATCATGGACACTTTTGGGCATGGATTAGTGGGGGGATTTGTCATAAAGCATGGGCTTGCTTTGTACTCTTGTCCCCTTGGCCATCTCAGTGTTTAACCTTGTATCCTAGTCCGGTGGGATCTCCTTTACTGATTACTAGCTTTAGGAGTGGCACTACATGGGAAATCTCGATTTTGGTTGTCTGGTCCCACTTCTCGACACCACATACATCACTCCCCTCCCCTCGTTATAACCCCTTTTCACATATTTCTCATCCGGGTTCACAAGGAGTTAGCCTCCTCCTCCCCTTATCCACACTTTGGGTCGGGCTTGGAACTATGCCCTAGAGGTTGATGCTGCTAAAAAGAAAGTAAAATGCATAATTTGGCCACTCTGAATAGGAAATGTACCATAAAATGAAAAATATGGCCGAGACATACAAATTTAGCACGTGGGCAAAAGCTAACCTGAGCTCTACCCCTATTCTCATGGCCATCACCCTGGTCCCTAGGACCCCTCATATTGGCCCCTTGCATCATTAAGGAACCCATGATTGTCCCAACCCCTGGTGGGGAATGAACTACACAACCTTAAGGGGGTAATCACTGCTATATCATCCACATCATGCTCTCATTCCCTAGAGCCCTAAGTAGTTATAAAAGGAAAAATCAATGAAAGGCAAAAGGCATATGAAGAAGGGTGGGAAAACAGAGACCAAGGTAACTCGTACCACGATTTCTCCCTCATACATCTCTACACTCATGTGTGGGCCTCCCTCATTATAGCTACCCTTGTACCATGGCATGTGAACTGGAGCCTTCCTCTGCTACCTCACTTCGTTCCACTATTATTTCAAATGGCACCAGATATATGATGGATCTACCATGGACCTGTCACTCCCTTAGAGGTTGAAACCACTTAATAGGGTCTTTGATTAACCTTCTTCTTGAACCTAGGGACACTTGTACATTCTAAAACCTGTTATGGAATGGCATGCCACTGTGAATTGTCCACATGGTTCCATGACTTGTAAGTTCATTTGCTCAATTAGACTAATGATTTGTTGTACTCGAAGGTGAGGAGACACACTAGATCTTATGCAGGATTACAGGTGGGTATTCATCTTGGGGTTTAGTCTCCCTATATGGGGTCCAAGCCCTCCAGAGTGTCATATTGGCATTTATAGGGTGTGCGTTGAGAGCCATAGGCCTCCGCTATAGTAGAGAGAAGATAGCCATGCCATGGTATCCTTCAGCACCATTCGTTGCTCGCTCTTGTTCCACTTATTGGATGATAATGATGGCCTGGACCACCTTGCCCAATTGGCTACACACTTGCACCACACACTTGGCAATTGATCCAGGGCCTAGATGTGGTTTTGTCTCACCATGGGATACAAAGGGAGGGCTTGCATCATTGTTCCAACCCTTGCAAAGGGGATACATGCTTGTTCAATTTAGTTGGAGACCCATGAGGATGCCTTTGTGTCCCCAAAACCACTTGAGAGGACCATAGGTCATTTGCTTGGAGATCAAGGGGCCATCCCCTTCATCTCTATTTTTGGCGCCCTTCCATTCATTTGGGCACATGTTGGACTTCACTAGGCCTTCCAACGGCCCTCGCTATTGTATTATCATTTCGACCCTCTGAAGAGGCTTATTTTTCATATTTTGGAGCTATTTGGTGGGCTTGTCACAAAAATGTTGTTATTTGTACATTATTTTATTATTAGGGGCACCATTAGGCCTAATTAGGTAGTTTGAATCCCTTAGAGGATGATATAAATTGATGAGAGGTTCATTTCATTCCTCATCATCATCTGGATTTGTATCTCTTTGGAGAAAATAACTCGGAGCTGCAATTTGGTGGATGAAATGAATTTTGATGTTTGGATATTTGTTACTTGTCTTGGAGCTTCCTTCTTGCAAGTCTAATGGATGGATATAATCTTGTTATCATGTAAGTGCTTTTCTTATGCAAAGTTTTTCATGTAATTTGTCTAATGTATCAAACACTATGCTTGGATTATTTTTTTGTCCTAATTATTGATGTGAAATTCATAATCACATGTAATCTTGGTTCGTTGTATATGTTATTCACCTTGGCAAGAAGATGAAATGCTCCTAGGGGTGGTTATTGAACTTTGACCTTGAAACTCCATTAAATTTGCACAACAAAGTATAAATCCTTGTTGTGAACTTGTAATTGCTTCTCTAGGGCATGCGAAGTTGCAATAAGGCTCCTTGATAGAACAAAAATCACAAAATCGAATTCACTTTGACTCCATTCTCCTCAATTGGTAGGCACTGGTCTACATATCCTTGGTGATCACCATAAATTCTCCTCCTTTTCAAAATTTTCTACCCTAACCCTAGATGGCCTACCTAGGGCATCCAACGAAATCCACTAGAGCCATCATCTTGCTCAGCGAGTTGCCCAGGAATTGCGTTGGGATGTCCTCCACATGACCTCCAAATTTTAAGTCGATCCCATGGTCAATATGTGAGATACACAAAGCCCTAGCTCTAAAATTGTTTGGTTCTTGGTCCTTCTAGGTTAGTGGCCTTCAGAGGGATCTATTTGGCTACAAACCTCAAAGGAAGTTCACTTATAAATGACCCCTTCTTCTCCCCTTCTTGGCCTAGACCTTTTGTTTGAAGATTCACTCGAAACCCTAGGATTTGCTTGGGTCCTCTTGGGCTTCTTTGTGTTCCCGTATCTCCATCACTCCTTATCTCACAAGGCCACTTAGACACTGAGTTTAGAAAACAGTCTTAGGTCTAGGACATCCTTTATTTGAGGAATAGCTCTAATCCCTATCTAAGCCTCCCTTGAGCCTTTCTTAGAGAGCCCTTTATCTTGATTGTAAACTAAGCAAACCCTATTATTTGAGTCTCTTTGTGAATGGGCTCTAGAAATCACTACCTGTCCTATCATTGATCCATCTTTCCTAGTGATTCCCTTATGTCGGAATTCCTCCCATTGGTGAAAGTCCTAAAAGCGCAGGGTACATCCACTGAGGTGACAATGGTTTCTTGTCCCATTGTTGTCACTTGATCTAGTAGTAGTCCCTCTAGAACCCCTCTTAGGACCCTTGCTAGATTGAGCGGTAACAAGATTAACATTATTGTTGCATGGATCCATAATTATAACATAAAATAGTGAAAAATATGTAAAAGCATGGCTCACAATTTCGATGACTCAAGGATCCAATGGTGCATGGTTTTGTTGTTAGCTCATGGTTTTGATGGCTCAATGTTTTAGTGTTGGATCATGATTCTAGCGTTGCAGCTTTTGCGAGGCAACAACTATGTTGCAGCAATGGTGTTGCAACAACTTTGTCACAACAACTATGTTGCAGCGATGGTGTCACAGCAACTATGTCAGAACATTTGGTGTTGCAGCAATGGTGTTGTAGCAAATAGTGTCGCAACAACTATGTTGTGGCAAAGGTGTTGCAGCAATGGTGTCATAGCAACTATGTCACAACAACTGTGTGACAACAATTGTGTTGCAGCAATAGTGGTTCAACAACTATGTTGCTGCAGCTACACATGAATGTTGCAGCAACTGCAAATGAGTGTTGCTGCAACTAGAACCAAAACATCCCCTATGACAACATCACAACTTGCACAACAACCTGTCTGAGACATTGTCTTTGCAATTGATCTAAAAAATAAATGCAAATATGATATTTTTCTAATATTTAATCACAATTTCATGTAAAATACTAAATAAATGTAATGGAAACACATAAATTCTAAATCCAACACACTAATGGATTGATAGAAGGTCTAGGTAAGCGGAAAGGGGTTAAAAGTATGGAAAATATGGTATAAAAAGATACCACTTTTGGAGCCTGCATACCCTCAAGATGCTTTTCTTACAATTTCAAACCATAAGATATGCTACCAAAACAACCTCTAATGAAGGAATCCTCCCATAAATAATGGAACTTGACTTACTCTTCAAACAAAATAAGAATACATGCGAAAACTCTAAATTGACTTCCCTCTATTTATGAGGGAAACAAGTCAATTTAGTCCAATAATATTCTAAAATCCTTAAAAATAATAAAATGTGTGATTACAAGTTAAGTAGGTCACAAACCGACCTAAAAGATAGCTCTTTCAATGATAAAAACATAACAATTAGCCTATTTTAAACCCACAATTGTGAGTGAATAGACCTCCAAGGTGATGTCATCCTCTAAAAGTGAGTATTTCCATCAAAATATGCCATGGATGGGTCAAAGAGTGCTCCTCACTCAAAATGCCATTTCCTTATCAACAAGGTGTCAAATTATGAAGAAAAACCACCCTCATCATCACTTTATCATCATCCAAGCCCATGTCATCACTGTAAGCCACAAGAAGGGGACATCATAAGGCTAAGGCATGACATCATCATCTAGGGAAGTGTACCATTTCCTCTAGAGGGCTCTCAAGTCATCGATCTCATCAAATAATGTAATATTACTAAGTGGAAATTAACATTAATAACAGAACAATGAACCAGGAACAACAATATAAATTTAAAAACCAAACGCACAATTCAGAACACTAGTGAAATAAAGTAGAACAATTGAGCCATTTTATTAATCACAAAAATTTGTGTACGTAAATGAGTAAGAACAATGGAACTTGGGCTTTTTATGCAAGCTATGCAAATCCCAAGTGGAATCTCGTTGACCTAGATGTGGAAATGACGCCACACTGGAAATGCACACTGCCTAGAAATTTTGTTGTTGGCTGCCAATTGGAACTGAAGATTTTGCCCTGTATATAAATAAGAAAATTTTGAAACTTCAGCTATGGCCTCTCCTCCAAATACCCACAAAAACCCAGAAAGGGTTTGGGATGATTTCAGGGGGTGAAAAATACCTCCAAGTGGTTCAAGTAGCTCTCTAGTTGGCTACACACACTGCTGGGAAATTCTACTCCAAAACACTGCCAAATTCACCACTACAGAAGCCTCCATGCCAAACTAAGGAAATTGACTTCTAAACCCCAAATTCTCTCAGCGCTTGGCCCTTCAAATCTCGCCGTATCCTACCCCTGTGCAAACTTTACCTAGAAACCTCTATACACTGCCAAAAGAAGATAAATTCGGCCCACATAATTGGACTCACTCCAACCCTGCAAACTACCACCAAAATTCTGGCACCAAATAGAGAAACTCTCCTTCAAATTGTTAGTTCTCCAAACCCACTGTAGTTGGTCACAAAGTATGGCACACAAACTGTCGCTGCACCCAGGAAGTGCGTAGAACTAGGGACTCTGCTGCAATGTAGCTCTGTAGAATCTTAGAAGTGGACTCCCCAAGTTCCCAACTAGCGAGACACTTGAAGTTCTCCGAAGAAGGGGTGGAATTTTGTCTGAAACTCCTGTGCTCAACAACACTCCAACTACTGCACTAAACAACTCCAAGAGAGGTCGAATTTTTTGAAATGTGATAGACAAAAGATGCTCCAAATGGCTCCCTTTTTGCCTCAAGTACTCTAGGCCCATGCGTACCCCTTGGTGCCCCCCACAATCCACTAACTCACCTCCTTTTCCTTGTGGGTCAAATTGCCTTCATTAGTGGCCCGCACCTTCCACTGTGAACTCGATTTTTCCCATTTCTTCTAAGTCCAAAAATACCACAATGTGCCTCCAACACCAAAATTGCAAAATGGGCTATAGAGCAAAATTTATAAAGTTGGGGATATCACAAATCATCTCTGCAACAAGGCAACGTCCATCATGAAGGTACAATGTCGGCCTGAGGGCTTCTTGCTGTCTCTAGGGTACATCATCTCTATAGGCAATGGTCTAGTTCAAATGGACATTGTTTCAGGCTCTGGAGGAAAGGAGAAGGTCATCATTAGTGATGGATACATCCCAAGGCCAATACTCTTCAAAAGGTGGTCAATGTCTTGGCTCTGGTGCACAAAATAGTTGTCAAATGGGGTTGGACATACTCTTTAAGGTGCTAGAGAAATATCACACAATCCCTCAAGGAAAGGAATGGCAGTTGCACCTAGGAGTAAGCATCTAAAACATACCCTCAAAATCAAGTGAAATCATCATCATAGGTAAAATAACCATAAGAGTATAACAATGGGCCATATCTAATGCAAATAGCACAAAAGTACTTCACACAAGCATCATCTTCAAATATCTTCCTAGCTTGAGATTTGTAAACAAGTTACCATGCTTAGATATGGTAGGGTTATCCAAATGCCCTAATTGGTGCTTCCAACCCTAAGGGGAGGAACGATTCCTAGGTTGACCCATCAATTAGTAGGTGCAAGTGGTCAGTGATAGGGTAGGGATTTACTTCATGGAGGATGCCATAGTCTTTGTACTAATTATGAAATTCCATCATCCTTGAGCATTATGATGTGAAGAGGGAGCAATCATGGGACCTGATTTACCCTTTTCCTCAACCTATTTTTACCACCCCTCTTGTGCACCTTTTGTTCATTGATTTTCCTTTTTTTGCATAGCTTGGGTTACAAGCTTTTGTTTATGCATCATTGACCCCCTAAAGATGAAGTGGTTTATTGTTCATCGGGGTTGGGATATTCATAGTTCCTTTCATTTTGATTGCTCATTCATTGGCTAGGAACTAGGTGAGGGCTAATGAGGGGGGTAGAGCTTAGGCTAGGCTTTTGCCCACACACTTTATTATATCCCAGCCAATTTTTTGCATTTTATCATTATGGCTCATGCTATTTCTTTTCTTTTTGCTACATCAACCTCTTAGGGCAATGTTTCCGGGCCCTAATCAAGAATGAGGAATTTAGGGAACCAATACTGGTGATAGATAGCAATCAACCTGAAGATGGGATGTGGATATAGGGGACAAATGGAAGGTGTTAAGTATGGATTATCATGGACATGCAACATCAATTAATGCCTCCTATTTGTGCCCCTCTTGGACAATGTGAAGAAAGGTCTCAAGGAAGGTGACACTAGACTAGGGGCAGGGGATAACCACGAAGGAAAAGTACGAGAACAGGAATAAAACCAAAAGTGGTATATCATCCAATTCAACCTGTGATCCATACTAGAATGCACTTAAACATTAAATGAAAGCACCTAATTACAAAAATGGTTAATGTACCTTATAATAGATAACCCATCTTCATTTGATGAGTAAGCTAGATGAAATAAAGCACTGATCGGAGCATGGATGGAAGACCTTTAAGGTATCTGTGGATCATCATAGGGTTGCTCACTGGCAAGCTGAACAAACATGAGAAAAAAATTCTCCTAGGGGTTACCCACTTGCGTTAGTAATAGGTCAATTTTCCTGAAAATACAACTTCCAAGTTGTCAATGTCCAAGAATAGTGGATTTGGCAAATTTTTGAAGTTTCATCTAGAATTCTTTGTAATCCATGACATGGCTTTCTCGCGCTTGCCCAAATTCCTTGTTGTCCAAGTTTCATCAACAATAATGTTGTTGGTAGAGAGATCATCTCATCCTCTAAAAACTGCTTTTGAAGTTTCAATGCCATTTGAATCTGTATGCCCAAGTTATGATCAACAAAAATTGTTGGTTTTAGACTTGAAAGATGTATCAAATGTTATCCTTCAAGATAATTATAGGTCATTTTAGAAGATGTAGGTACTCCAAGAAAACGTTGACAAGGTTTTAGAAAATAAGATAAAAGAAAATTCTCATCCTATGTTATGTCCCTTTCTAAAGTATTTTGTTACAGGTTTAATTTCCCACAATTTTGGATAATTTTGGAGGCCATGGATCCCACTCGATTATGACTTAGGGACTTAGGGAAGCAAATGAGGCTGAATTACTTGAGATAACGTAGGGCATCATTGAGATAGCTGATTTGGCCATTCAGGCTTGTAGTTTGATCACTTGGGCTTTGCTTCGCTTGCCTTTTGGGTAAGCCCAGGTGTACTCCTTCCACATTATTGTATTATTGCTCTGGAGTCATAATAAAATGGCTCAGTTGCTTCTCACTTTCTGTCTATTTAGGGGTGTGCTCTAAAGTTTGAATTTTTCAGTTGTTGAATTTGTTATTTTCTTTCCATATCACTGTTTTTCCTAGTTTGGAACATCACAGTGGTATTAGAGCCGAAATATTGGCTCAGTTGTGGGAAACTTTTCCTATGAGTGAGGAGGACAGACAAAATATCACCTACAAGAGATAGAGGTACCGGAGCCGGGAGAGGGAGTTAGAAATTACACCGTACACTGAGGAGCATGGGAAGGCTGTGGTAGTAGAGGACATGGTGGAACCCAGGAGTAAGGAGGATATGGCCTTTGACAATCTCTTGAAGGCCCTTAGTGATTTAGCGAAGGGGCAGAAGGAGACGTTGGATGAGATCAAACAACAGAACCGAGACTGAAGCATCCACAAAGATTTCCTATTTGGGGAGACTTCTGGGGCCTCCCAACAGTATGATCACTCGTCATCGGCTCAGCTACTCACTTGCCAGCCTCAAGTGGGCCAACTAGGACTACGCTGTCTTCTTTCCTACCATCAGCACCTAGTCGACAAGGTGGACTAGATGATCAGATGCCCATGGGGGAGTATTTCAGGGAATGGTAATCCATGGGGGAAGATTTCAAGGCAGTCCTATCTTTCAAAGACTATTGCTAGCTCAAGCAAAATGAGAAGGGCAGGAACTATGGAGGCTAGGGCACGCAAAGCTCCAAGTTGCAGTGTACTATTGGGAGGATGTACTTCCCTACATATGATGGCACTACCAAGTGCACAGCTCGGGCTTGGGTGAAGAAGCTGGATACTTATTTCCAGCTCAACAAGATGACAGAGGTGGAAGCCATTGAAATGGCTACCCTACACTTGGAGGGGGAGGCACACGACTGGTGGTTTCATGGCTTGTCCACTCTGGGGAATGCCAATGTGACTTCCTATGAGGATTTCACAAGGAGAGTGGTGGAGCGTTTTAATTAGCTGGATCCGGAGGCTCACTTCAGGGACCTGACTCGACTCAAACAGACAGGTCATCCAGAGCAGCATAAATCAGAGTTTCTAAGGGTCTTAGTCATGGTGCCAGATTTGTCGGATGCTAGGAGGGTGTATACATTCATAGAGGGGTTGCTTGAGCCATTGCGTGGACTGGTGAACTCACGCAGACCTTCTACTCTACAGGTGGTCGTGACGTGCTAGAGACCTACAGGGGGCCATCCCCAAGACCCAGGCACCTATTCCATCACGTACTCTCCACCATCAGAAGGGAAGTGATACTAGACCACCACCACAGAGAGCAACCCAAGGACATGGGCAACTAGATGAGGAGACTCAGAGAGACCTCAGGAGGAGGAAAATGTGCTTTACTTGTTAGGAGCCATGGGCATCAGGCCATTGGTGTACAACGGGCAAGGCCCATTATATTGAGATCTTTTCGGATAGTGATCAAGAGGATGATGTGGAGCTAGAGTAGGGTGGGGGAGACAGTGAGGGTCCGACAAAGAGGGGACCACCACCACCACCACCTCATGGGGGAGCATCTTTTACACCATCTGGGGGAGTCCTTGCTTCTTTGTGCGGGGTCCCCAAATTTATGATCCTAAGGATCAAAGGCACAGTGCAGGGGCAACATGTCTAAGTCCTAGTAGACAGTGGGGCCACCCACAACTTCATTGGTGCTCATGGTCCAAAGGAGGGGCATCACCACAATAGAGTTTGAGCGGTTTTTCGTTCTGGTGCCGAGGGACAAAACAATGCAGTGCACTTGGTATGTTCCCTCTTTGACAGTGACCATGGGGAACTACTCGATGACTGACCATTTCTTCGTAGTGGATGTACCAGACACCAATGTAGTGATGGGTGTCCAATGGCTATATTCCCTTGGTTAAGTCACCACCGATTGGAGGAAGCTAGAGATGGATTTCACCGAGACGGATGGCAAGCTGGTAGACCTTAGGGGCATGCACTCGTATCCTCCACAAACAGTTTCAGCGCATCAAATGGAGGCAAATTTGAGGCACGAAGACATAGCGTGGGCGTGGAGCTAAGGATTTCAGAGGCTGGGGGACAGGCCGAACCACCACACCCGGATGTACAAGCCATCTTAGACAGATACTCAGTGGTATTTGGGGATGTCGCATCGGCGCAACCACCAGACAGGGGATTCGAGCACACCATTGAGTTGGAGCCAGGGGTACAGGTAGTTATTACCACCCCTTATAGACACCCCAAGGCCTATAAGAACGAGATTGAGCAGGCCATTAGGGAGTTGTTGGCATTGGCTACATTAGTCTGAGTTCCAATCCCTTCGCTTCTTCAATGGTGCTAGTGAAGAAGAGGGACGGAACCTTTCACATGTGCATTGACTACAGGGCGCTCAATAAGAAGACTTTGAGGAACTAATACACCATCCCGCGCATCGATGAGTTGATGGATGAGCTTAGAGGAGCTAAGTACTTCTCTAAGATAGATCTACACTCGGGGTACCATTAGATCAGGGTGAGGGATCAGGACATCCCTAAGATGGCCTTTAGATGCCACTATGGGCATTTCGAGTTTTTGGTCATGTCCTTTGGGTTGACCAATGCACCTGCCACCTTCCAGTCATGTATGAACCATGTGTTCTGGGGGTAGTTGAGGAGGTTTGTATTGGTGTTTTTCGACGACATCTTGATCTATAACAGAACTTGGGAGGAGCACTTGTAGCATTTGAAGGCGGTGTTGTGTAGTTTGGAGGAACAACAATTTTACGCCAAATTGCCCAAGTGTGAGTTTGGGCTGACTGAGATGCTCTAGTTGGGGCACATCATTGGCACAAACAGGGTGAAGGTGCATGAGGAGAAGATACGGGCTATTTGGGATTGGTCGGTGAGTTTAGGCTGATTGAGATGCTCTACTTGGGGCACATCATTGGCGCAGACAGGGTGAAGGTGCATGAGGAGAAGATACGGGCTATTTGGGATTGGTCGGTGCCTAGAGATGTGACAACGTTGCGGGGATTTTTGGGCCTCTGCAGCGATTACCGAAAGTTCATCAAGGGATTCTCGTAGTTGGCACCCCTCACAGATTTGACCAAGAAGGGGGCTTTTGCATGGACGAATGAATCAACTTTTGATCACCTTAAGGAGGTGATGAGTAGTTGCCCGACGTTGGCACTCTCAGATTTCACTGAGTCATTCACAGTGGAGGTGTGATGCATTGGGAGAGGGGATTGGGGCAGTATTATCCCAGGATTGGCATCCCATTGCTTTCGAGAGTTGGAAGCTCCTACCACGTGAGAGGTCGTATTCTATATATGACAAAGAGATGTTGGCCATCATGCATGTGTTGGCCAAATTCCGACAATGCTTAGTGGGTAACCAATTTTGGGTGAAGATAGATCACAAAAGTATTTGCCACTTCGTGGTGCAGCTGGGCCTCAATGACAAACAACAGAGATGGGTCAGCAAGGTTCAGGCCTATGATTTTGATATTGAGTATGTGCGTGGAAACTACAACTTAGTGGCTGATGCATTATCCAGGAGATCCATAGGCCTTTCACTCATGAGCATTTTTCATGACTGGAAGGCACAGTTGTTGGTAGAGTACTCCAAAGATTGGTCGGCATGCGAGATCTTGGAGGGAACATGCAAACAAGCGCTACCGGTTGATCGCTGAGGTCATATGTTACAAGGGGAACATATTTTTGGTACCGGGCTCACAGTTGAAGAAGAGGGTACTCCATGCAGTGCTGGAATTTCTAAGTCTAACGGTTAGAAATTCGTCCTGTACTATCTGATTTATTTCTTCCTACTTGTTCAGTTACTTAACAAGTTATTTACCATGTAAATACTGAAAATAAATACAAGTACAGTATCAACACACACAGATCATCAACTGAAAGAAACAATCACACAAGTGACACCGTTGTTTTTGGACTAATGTCCCCGGAAAAACCCAATGCAAGAAAACCGATGCAACTATTTAGTAGTATTATGCAGTTTCAGAATACAACCAAGGTGCCCGAAATGGCTCACCCAATAGAGAATGCCCTCGGTAGTAGTACCTCTCAGTCGGAGATAGATATTTTGACTAAATCATCAGATGAATGATCCCACAACAACAATACAACTTTCTGCTACTCTGTGTCACCCTATCCAGCGCTTGAGCTCCAATCTTCCCCACGAAATCTCCCAGCGTCAGCCTCTCTAGCCCAACGTCAGCTTGTTTGGCCCAGCGTCAGCCTCTCGGGGCTCTGCGTCAGCCTCTGGAGCCTCTGCGTCTCCCACGCTAGCCCTCCTCAGGCTCTACGTAGCTCCTGGCTGCCTCTGCATGGCCTCTGGCTGGCTATGCGTCAACCCTCTCCCGGCTTCTGCGCTGGTGCTCTCAGTACTATCTCTGCCTCTCTGCTACTGTATTCGCTGCCCCTCAACTGCAACTCTGATCACTCCTTCGATTTCCTCAGCAAGCCCTGCCCCAGAAAATCGAATTCTTGATCAACTCAGTGTATTCTCCAACTGACCCTCAAGTCTCTTGTACTTTTCTCGTTGACAATTCAACGACCGAGATGAAGTCCCTAATCAACGACTAAGATTAGATCTAGCTTGATCCATGACTTTTGGACCATTCTAACTCAGTTTTATATTAATTCACATTAGTATTTTATTTTCACTTCATTAAAAATATTAATTATTTTAATATCTCCCAAATTGGTTAAATTCTGCCCAAACCATTTCTGGGTCTTGGAGATCTCATGTGCTTTAGCCTCTCCACTAATTTTCAAGGCTAGAGCACATCCGATGCTACCCCAAATCAACACTCCCTCTTAGCGAGGACTGTGCTCTAGTATTACTCCTCACTGAGTATCACCCTGATCATTCGATATCTGTCCCTGTGCAGATGCTAGGCCTGCTGCCCAACATCCTCTGCACTGCTGCATCATGTACTGCTACCCATGGCCATGCCATTGCCACTGCTGCATCTGTACAATAGCTTCCTCTGCATCCGTGCTGCTGCCCATGGGCCTACCACTGCCACTGCTACATATGCAGTACATCCCCTCTCATCATGCTGCTCATAGCATTGCCACTGCTAATTGTTGCACTGCAACTCAATTATTGAGAAGTAAGTACTTGATCTCCCAACTCTGATATTTCTGTCAGGCTAGAAACACTCCCGATGCTGAAGCTCCCTCTATCGCTGACAAGTGCTCCCTCTCTGACATCTGCGCTGCTACAACAACTCTATGCCTCTCGCGCTGCTGCCTCATGCTCTCCTGGGACTCCTACACTGTAGCTCTCTCTGTCTCTCCATCCGCGTCCATTTCTACTGACATCCACCAATCTTGCTACTCCTCTTCGGGGCTCCCATAGCAAGGTATAATCCAAGAGGTTGGGTACCTCGAGGATCCTGCCCTCATCGCTTGTAGTCCATTTGAATACAGCTCGATGTCTCCCCACCTCTTCTCTCGAGGTGCATGAGCACTCATGGCACATTTGTCATCAGTCTCCACTTCCTTCTCTGCCTTAGTTGGCATAGCCTTGGTCTCAGAAGCCTCTCCCTTGCTCTTCTTCCTAGGACACTGGTTCGCACAGTGACCCAGTTCCCCACAATGGAAGCACTTGACCTTGGAGAGGTCCTTCTTCTTTATTTTCTCCTGCTTTCCCACAGATGCGAGAGCCACATCTTCTTCTTCCTCCTTGATTTCGAACCCTTTTCCGCTACTCCCCACCTTGGACACCCGTCTGATCTCTTCTTGACGATGAGCCGCCCACATTTCCTCCCAATCTCGAAAGCTCGTCCTGCCCAGTATGCTCTGGACAAATACCTCCTAATCCTCTGAGACTGCGTTCAATGCTGTCCTCACCATTAGTTCTTGATCCGTTGTGGCCCCTATGGAAGTTAGTTGATCACAGATCTCCTTCAATCCACCGAGGAAGACATCTATCTGCTCTCCCCTCTGCATCTGATATGACCGCAGCTGGTTTTCAAGTAACATCCTCTACACAGAAGTATGTTGGTACAATTTCTTCAGGGCCTCCCACATCTCATTTTCCGTCTCCTTCTCGGCAATGTGTGGCACCACATGATCCTTGACACCATCAAGGATGATGCACTTTGCCCTGGCCATTGCCTCCTCGTACTTGCCATTTTCAGCTGGGTCAACTGGGATTGCTATTGTTTTCAAGGCGAAGTGTTTGATGTGATACCTGTCTAGAATGGACAAGATCTTGGCCTTTAAGACTACGAAGTTTGAAGCTCCGTCCAGTCTATCTTGATCTCTTAGCCCATTCACTGCCATTTTGCTGCTCCTCTTTTGACTCTTTCAAGTCTCTCTACTTCCCTCTGAGCCTCGAATTCCCTTCCGGAAATCCCTCTGCTAATCCTCGGCAGCAACTCCCTCCTCCTTCGTCTTGCCTTGTTAGGTATTGTTCTGACCACAGTACCTCACCTACTTCGCTCCGCAACTTACCCACAGCCTCCTATGCCCCAGCAGTATGAAGGTTAGAGCCTCTAGGCTCTGCGCAATCTCGGCACCGGCACAATCTGCACCTCCTGGCCACAACGTCGATCCTTCGTAGCTGAGAAAAATGACCGGGCACTGCGTAGGTCAAGACTGCTCCTCTCTGCCTCAGCGCTGATCCTCCTCCTGGCTCGCATTGATGACACAGGCTCTTTGCGTCACCCCTTTCTTGTTGCTTTCTGCTAGGAACAACTTCTGTCACTTGGGACAGCTGTTTCTGCTATTGCTGCTCTGCTTGGCTAATGCCTTCAGTTATCCTATGATCTGTAACCATGCTCTGATGCCATGTTGGAATTTCCAAGTCTAATCGTTAGAAATTCTTCCTGTACTATCTGATTTATTTCTTCCTACTTGTTTAGTTACTTAACAAGTTATTTACCATGTAAATACTGAAAATAAATACAAGTACATTATCGACACATACAGATCATCAACTGAAAGAAACAAGCACACAAGTGACACCGTTGTTTTTGGACTAATGTCCCCGGAAAAACCCAATGCGGGAAAACTGGTGCAGTGATTCAGAGGGTTTTATTATTATGCAGTTTCAGAATACAACCAGGGTGCTAGATTGGCTCACCCAACAGAGAATGCCCTCGGCAGTAGTACCGCTTAGTTGGAGACAAATATTCCAGCTAAATCATTGGATGAACGATCCCACAGCAACAATACAAATTTCTGCTGCTCTGCCTCACCTTGATAGGGACTGTGCCACCCTATCCAGCTCTCCAGCTCCAATCAGCCCTAAGAAATCTCCCAACGTTAGCCTCTAGGGTCTACGTCAACCTCTCTGGCCCGGCGTCAGCCTCTTGGGGCTCTGCGTCAGCCTCTTGGGCCTCGGCGTCTCCCATGCTGGCCCTCCTTAGGCTCTGCGTAACTCCTGGCTGCCTTTCTGTGGCCTCTGGCAGGCTCTGTGTCAACCCTGTCCCGGCTTCTGCGCTGATGCTCCCGGTACTTTCTATGCCTCTTTGCTACTGTATTCCCTGCCCCTCAGTTGCATCTCTGATCACTCCTTCGATTTCCTCAGCAAGCCCTGCCCTAGAAAATCGAATTTTTGATCAATTCAGTGTATTCTCCAACTGACCCTCAAGCCTTTTCTTATACTTTTCTTGTTGACAATTCAACGACTGAGATTAAGTCCCTAATCAACGGCTAAGATTAGACCTGGATTGATCCATGATTTTGGACCATTCTAACTTAGTTTTATATTAATTCACATTAATATTTTATTTTCCCTAAGCTTAGACTTAGGGACTCCATTAAAAATATTAATTATTTTAATATCTCGCAGATTGGTTAGATTCTGCCCAAACCATTTCTAGGTATTGGAGATCTCATGTGCTTTAGCCTCTCCACCAATTTTCAAGGCTAGAGCACATCCGATGCTACCCCAAATCAACATGCAGCACATTATTCCCCACTACCAGGGCATTAGGGGTTAGGGAAGACGTACATGGCAGTTAGAGAGTGCTTCACCTGGAAGGGCCTCAAGGCGGACGTGTTGAGGTATCTAAGTGTGAGGCATGCCAGAGGAACAAAGGGGAGTTGACCCATCTAGTCGGGTTGTTGCAACCTCTTCCCATTCCTGAGGGGAAACGAGAGAGTATCTCCATGGATTTCATCATGGAGCTTCCCACGGTGCAGGGCAAGGATTGTATTTATGTGGTGGTTGATCAACTAACCAAATATGCCCATTTCTTTGCCATTTCGACCTGGTATTCGGCCTCACAGGTGGCCGAATTGTTCTTTATGGAGGTCATCTGTTTGCATGGACTCCCTAAGAATATAGTCAGCGACAGAGACAATCAGTTCATGGGGGGATTCTGGCAAGAGCTCTTCCGATTAGTGGGTAGTGAGCTTACCCTGAGCATGAGTTACCACCCACAGACGGACAGTCAGATAGAGCGAGTTAATAAATGGTTGGAGGGCTATCTCAAGAACTAGGTGACTGGGTAGCAAAGGGCATGGATTCAATGGTTGCACTTGGCGAGTATTGCTACAATACCACTCATCACATGTCCATTGGTATGTAACCCTTTCGTGCTTTATATGGTTATGATGCCTTAACTTTCGCTGATATTGTTTTTGGAGACAGCAGGGCCCCAAAGGCCAAAGATTGGACCCTAGAGAGCCAAGACATTCTCAAAGCTCTTGAGGACAACTTATTGACAACACAAAATCAGCAAAAGATGTATGCTGATAGGCATCGGGTTGAGAGGCATTTTGAGGAGGGAGACTTGGTGTATCTATATAGGGCTACAATGATATAGACAGTCTACCTTGAAGCAGAAAGGGGCTGAGAAGCCGCGACCATGTTTCTATGGGCCATATAGAGTGGTTAGGAGAATTGGAGAGGTGGCCTACGAGCTAGAGCTTCCCCGGGGAGCAAGATTCACAACATTTTCCATGTTTCGTGCCTTAAGAAGGTGTTGGGCCAACAGGTGACGACAGCTATAGAGTTGCCCCCACTTGATGATGAGGGGCATCTAGTTTTGGAATCGGAGGCCATTCTGGAGACTCGGGAAAGGAAGCTAAGGAACAAAACCATCAGAGAGTTTTTGGAGAATTGGAAGAACTTGCCAGATGAGGATGCCACTTGGGAGGGTGAGCACATATTGGAGCATCATCTAGTGCTGAAGTTGCTTGAGGACAAGCAACATTTGGGAGGAGAGGACTGTAATGTCCCTTCCTAAATTATTTTGTTATAGGTTTAATTTCCCACAATTTTGCATAATTTTGGAGGCCATGGAACACACTCAATTTTGACTTAGGGACTTAGGGAAGAAAAGGAGGCTGAATTACTTTGTTAGTGGAGTGTGGGGGCCATCCACATGGGAAAAACACACTTGGCCAAGTGAAGAGTTCGAATAGCTTTGGAAGGAAGTTGAATGGCAAGGTGGAGGGGCCCACATGGGAAGGAAGGCCCACAAAATTATAAATAGGAGGAGCTCATCCTCACAAAGGGTCTTTTGTCAATTGAACTCATTTTGTTGGTTGAGCTGCTTAACCGGGTCACTTGTTGTTTAGCAACGAGTTTTCTGTGTAGAGAAGTCACCCTTTCTTCGGGGGACTTCGAGTGCCACCCTAGAGATGTTTTGTCACTTCATTCCGGAGGAGAGCTGAGGGAGATTTCAGCACTTACAGTCAGACATTCACTCAACCATAACGTGTTCTAGGAGGATGCAAGAGGAGCACACATGGGGGTCATTTTGGGTATCTTCCGGGGAGCAATTGCCAGGAGGAATTTGGTGAGGGAAGTTCGGGGATATAGCAGATTTTGGGTGGAGTTTTGGAGCAGGAGGAGGCAGCTACAGTTCAGCACAGATTTGCAGCTTCTGGGCCAGTGCCGAAGCCTCTGACTGGGCACACGTGGGAGTTGGAGGCTTGTTTTGTGAGGCTGGTACTTGCCGAGGAGATAAGGGAATCCTTGTTGGGAGTGTTTGCAGCAATTTTGGAGTGCTTGGGGAAGGATTTCACTGGTGTGCAAGCAGGCCATACTTACCAGCAGTTTGTGGAGGACGTGGTGCTTTGGGGGCCGAATTTCGGGGGCCAAAACCAGGCCAAACCCTTTCTGGGTTTTGGTGGGTTTTGCTTGATGAGCTTGGGGTTAATTTGACAGAATTTTCTGAGCACTGGAGATGGGGTTTTCAGCAGCATCTTTGCAGGAGACAGTGCGGTTTTGCTGGGGCAGCGTAGGGCATCATTGAGATAGCTGATTTGGCCATTCGGGCTTGTAGTTTGATCACCTGGGCTTTGCTTCGCTTGCCTTTTGGGCAAGCCCAAGTGCACTCCCACATTATTGTATTATTGCTCCGGATTCATAATAAAATGGCTCAGTTGCTTTTCACTTTCAGTCTATTTAGGGGTGTACGTTTGAATTTTTCTGTTGTTGAATTTGTTATTTGCTTTCCATATCACCGTGTTTCCTAGTTTGGAACATTACGTCCTAAGGATCATAATCAATGCCTGCTTGTTCAAAACAATTTTTTCATTACAAAAAATTGGTAAAAATTAAAACATGAAGTAACAAGATATAAATATCAGGAGGAAACTTAACAGGAAAGTCAAGATTTCAAAAAGAAATTCAACAATGGTCCAACAGAGAAATATGAAGAAATTTCTCCTCTCAAAAATCATAGTCATGCTCGACTACACAAATCAAAGTTAATGAACAAGGAGAAGATGCAACAGGAAAAAAGTGGAACATCTTATCAACAAAGATTCTTTGATTCACAAGGAAACAATGACTTTGAAGTTTGAAGTAAAGCAACAGATATAGAGAGCTTAACAATTCCAAATGTCTGTACTACTGATATATCATTGCTCATCAAGTGACAGAAGTGTACGAGTAAGATATAATATCAAGAATGAATCAAGAAACTAAAAATTATGATAAAGAAAAATCAAGTTACAAGGAAACCTTTTCTACATCTTAATCACAAGAGCGGACACTTCAACCAATCAACAGATCAACATTGCTCTAAACAAGGACAATATTTGGCCTATATTCCAAAGAATATCAATTCTAGTGTAATTAAATCTCAAAGAACAGTAATTCTTGGAGTCACGATGCAAAAAGTTCTATTTATGAGCCCTGTAAACACAGTTCCATAAAGATTGAACTAGGTTGGAGTTACTCTTCAACAATATGACAATTATGCTTAGCACTAAAAAGATTGCACTACCTTGTTTCGTCGACTATGAGACATCAAAAACATAGCATAAGGCAGAAGCATTACAAGCAAGAATGAAGACAGTGTTTATGTTTTGAGGAAAAAACATCCTTGAAAAGGAGAGGCAATGTAACATACATAAAACATATATATTAATAATAACAGTGATAATGATATTCAAAGAGCACCTGTAAAAGGCATGTCTATTCAATGTCTATCCAATGTATATACACAATGTCACATATTATTGTTTCAATTCATTTATTCATTATCAATTACATATTTCTCAGGAAATAATTATCAATTTTATTTATATTTCTGTATGGATTCTTTTATGTTATCCTTCTTCTGTTGGACATTTTACTGTAAATGAACTGTTGTTCAATGTCATCAAAAATTGTTTTTATTTGTTACATTCAACACTGTCTTTTCTCCTTTTGTGCAGGAAATGCTTGTTTCATTCCCTGGGTTATTAGATAAACATATTTGGATAACTCTATAGGTTGTTGCTTGTTGCAGGTAGATAGCTTTGTTAAAATTTATCCTGGGGTTGCTCATGGCTGGGCTGTAAGATACGATGAGAATGATGAAGTTGCTGTAAAGAATGCTGAAGAGGCTCATGTGAAAATGCTAGAATGGTTTAATAAATATATAAATTGATAAGATACATCTATATATTGGAACATATTTATGTTCATTGTCTGGATGAGATCTCATTTATTTACTACTACAAAATGACTTCATAAAATATGTAGATATGTCCTCCATTTGAATCCCTTAAAGGTATTTCAGTTGACTACTTCTGGTTTTGTGCCCTGATATTTGGCCCATTTCTCCTTTCTTGTCTTTCAAAACACGATGTATGAAATGTCTTGGAAGCAAGGTATGGTATTGTCTTGGAAGCAAGGATAGTAATATACATTGTGACTTTTAGATTCTAAGAGACTGATTTCACTGAACTGGGATTTTGTCCTGGTTATAACCATTGCTTCACATGGTTGGTGCTTTATTACTTTTTCATCTATATTTACAGAACTAAGGTAATACTTGTTTAATTGAGTTTTAGAGCTGTTGATTAATTCATAAGCTCCATTTTAATATCTAAGTATTTTTTAAAAAAGAAACCTAATTTATGCCTTACACCATTATAAAGCATTATTGCTTATGCATATAGCTTAAATCTGTCTTAAAAGAGGATGATCATGAATATTTCTGTGATGAAGAATTGACTTGATCTCACTAAATTCAATTTTGCTGATGATGTTCCTAATCATGTTGGCCACCCTCCACACAGGGGAACAGAATGAACGGAAAAAAATGCTAGATGGGTTGAGGTTCCTTCATAATTCTTATGGCTTTGATGCTGTTTTTGCCATGCCTTTGTTGATGACATATGTACGTCCATGGGAATTCAACATAACATCCTCTGTCTTACCATGATACTAACAATTTGACATGCATGTTGTCATGGCAATGGGAATTAGCATTTGTTTTTTGGGTTGCACTACACATTTGCTGTTTTGTTTTGTTTTTCAAAAGGGGTTGAGAACTTGCAGTCTTCGTATGTATTTATTTTAATTATTGGTTAAAGGAATGGTGATTTGTCCTCTTGGTATAATATTCCCTCTTGGTTAGACTTTCTCAGTTTAAAAGTTGGCTGTTTGTTTATCTAGATGGTATTTTAGAGCTTCCAGTTGCACTGACAAGTAATGTTAAGTTTTAGACCAAGGGTAAGGACATATGATAGACATGAATAATAGGGGTGAAACTTCTTGAAATGTTCTCAAGATGCAAATTCTCAGTTCATGTCAATATTTCATTTTGGTGGCATGCCAGAGCTTTGATTTTTGTGGTGTGATTGGAGGAACTACTTCATTCAAAATCTCAAGTTCTGGTGTGCTGGTAGACATTGGGGGTAATCTCTTATGAGCTAAGCAGGGAATGTCCTAGGGAATATCAAGGACAGTAATGGATGTGAGCTTGCATGGATATCAAAACTAAAACTTGAAGCAAATTTCATTATAGCAAAAGGAAACATGCACATAATCATATATTTTATAGATGTGGGAAAATGATATTACATTCATTACATGAGAGAGAGAGATATGTGAGATGGGCAACCCACAAATGGTATTCCCTCTTATCCGTTCTTCCTTGTCCAATCACCCACCTCCATACAATTTGTATGCCTCTTTCGACAGAGACTGAAAGGAACTTTTCAAATACTATCACATTCTTAACACTATAACATCATGTTACTAGAAAAATATTTAATAATATTGATGTTTTCCACACTCTTCTATAAATTAAATTTGGAACATAGTTATCGAGTCTCTTACAAAACTCCTCTAAACCATCTTTATAAGTAATCTAATTGCAATATCAAGCTAGACAACCTCCATCTGCATCTTTGGAATCACTTGTCGCATACTCAACAACTCGTCTCGACATCTTTTCGTGAAGTCCCCAAAAAATAGCGTTCCAACCCCGTCACAAGCACTTCGAGCACTTGCAATGTTGGGTTAAACTATCTGTTGAATCGTTTCACATATTTAGCAATCCCTAACATTCTCTTAACTGCCAGTGGTTTTATCTCTTCTCTTGTCAACTCATCATGTTTCCCACAGAAGTGGGAAACTTGTTAGGAATTCTTACTGCTTCCAAGACAAAATCACTTGGGTTTCCTAGGACCAAAATAAATGGCTTTATTACCATGTTAAACAATTGAAAACATAAGGCAAAATGATGGAATCCACATATATTAAAATGACCTTGAAACAAAAACTTGTTACAACAAAATAGATTATGTACATAATCATATATCACAAAGATATGTGCAGAATATCTTTGCAGAATAACCAAGGCATTCATTACAATAGATCCAAATCTCCTTGCAGTGGTTACAAATAATAAACAACCCCAAAGGAGCATTGTCTCACCAATCTCCCCATTTTCCAAAATACACTTGTTTTCCTTTTATATGATTTCTATACCTTAGTCAGATACATTAAAGAAACCATCCAAATATTTCCACATTCCTAAAAGTGGAACGTCACTAAAAAAAACATATTTCAATAGTAATGTTTTGCAATCATAATTGGTTGGTCTTCCCTCTTAAATAGATAAGAGGATGTTTAGAAGATGGTCCTGCATTTGGGACAATATATTCGACAAAATCTGATGTTTAGAAGATGGTCCTGCATTTGGGGCAACATATTCAACAAGATCTTCCAACCATTGCTAGATTAAAGAGGACGAATTGAGCCCACCATCTTCCAACTTATAACAAGAATGCCTTTGTTGAGTGATGTACAGCAATTTGAGAATATGATTTATTAGGACACAACTTGACATTATATGCACCATTTGTGTTAGTATTCAAGACGATATTAGAAAAATAATGAGAACAATCACAGATAAAATAGCAACACTTGGGCAAAAACCAACGAACAATAGACCTTGACTTAAGCATAGCCAAGCCAGCCAACATCCTAGCCCCAGCCAGGTGAGCCCTCACCGCTCAACTCTGACACATTACAGTAGAGAATTCCAAGCCTTTTAAATGTTTGCTCACATGTAATACCATGGGCTCAATCCCACAACTCATCAATATCTGGTGTCTAAAACCACAACTGTTAACCTAACTACCTTAACTCCACCAAGTCAATTTTACTTAACAATCCCGTTTAAACCTTGACACGGGATTTCCTTTGACCAAACCCAGCCAAACCAACCAAGTAAGCCCGCACCGCTCACCTCCAAGCTCTACCCACTCAAAGTTTATATCCAAGGTATTCGATAATTCAACATTGCCCCCATCACCTAGGTCTAACTCCAAATTTACCCGTAATTTCCCAAAAATATGTATGCCTTTCCAGGTCTTAAAGTGTAATGCCCATTTACATGTAAAAAATTTGATTTCATTACCGTGACCTTCTCACCTTATCATTACTAACCTCTCCCTGCTTCGCTCAGAAGTCATCTAGTGATTCCACCAACCAACTCACAACCAATGGCATTTATATTTTGCACTTAATGCATTTAATAAAACTACTTTTCAAACTTCTCCATATACCGTGAAATTCCAAAAGTCAAGTTGGGTTCGAGCAACAAATTCAATTTCTCTTAAAAAAATCGATAACATCAATCAATATTTTTTTATCAACCCAGTGCAGATAACGTTAATCATTGTTTTTTTATCATCCCAGTGCCTCAGTGCTTGTGGCCTCCTCGGTTCAAGAATTTCAATGGAATATTAATATTTTATCCCAAATTTTAAATCTAGGCATAAAGATTTTTCTCTTTGGATCATTCTACAATATTTTATTGAATTTGAAATTACATTCATATTTGTTCTCACCTTAATACTTTTCTCTCTATTGATTCATACATAGGTACTGCTGCGTGGTACTCACGAATTATGCTACAACATTTTGCACAGGTTAGCCAAGCATGGAGTGTCAGATTTTGACTACATTCAAGGCTGTCATCACTCAAAAGCATCACGAGTGACGACTTATGCTTGCTCTTAACTTGCAATTGCCCAACGTCTCTTAACCTGCAATTGCCCAACGTCGCTGCTAAACTCCTCTATGTTTATGTACACTCCAGAAACTTTTAAAATCTTGAACCCTGCCATTGTTGACCATGTGGAGATAGCGCTACCAATTGGTAAGGCATCCATCGATGATCGTGGCGAGCCCCTAATCATTTCCACTAATTACAACAAGAGGATAAGATCTTGCTTCTAGAGCACGAAATTGATTCATTGCCCAAATTTTTTAGAAGACAGGCACAAACCCTGATTATTGCGGCTGTCGGGAAAACCAAATTCAATAATGAAATTTAGCAGTTATTGCATTATTGCTCCAACAAGTTCACAGGTTCATTATTTCTATTATCCTCAAGGGTATTTGTGTAGGGCCGATGCCGTTATTTCTTAGTGCTCCGTTAATTTGAGGCAACAACGGTATGTTCTGTGCTTTAGAGCAATTTTACTTCAATTTCTTTATGAGACCAACTTCAATTTCTTTATGAGACCAATACCAATTTCAGTGTAGCAATCGCATAAACATGTAAGTCAAACGCTGATAGAACATAAACATAAACAGTAGGAGACAAGCCAAGACAAGAGGAACAAGATAAACATAAACAGTAGAAGACAAGCCAAGACAAGAGGACACAAGATGTGGTACTAGCGAGGGACAAACCCCAATTTGGGGAAACTCTTGATCAAATCCTCTTTTAGTCTTCAATAGTTCAACAGAGAGAGATAGTACAATTTACAAATTCTGATGATTCATAACACCAACAAAAGAGCCCTAACTAGAAAAGTTAACGCTGGTCAACAGGACAGATTTGACCCTCAAATATTAAGTCAACTTCAGTTAACTTCGGCCTCCAAACAACAAGATGAAACAACCCTCAAAACAGTCAAACTCTGCCCAGTCAAAGTCTAGTCAAACAGTCAACCTGCGGTCAACCCTAACCATAGTGAATGCTGCTCAAACAAAGCAGATAACCGCAATTTTTGTGCCCAGAAATGCGGCCTGCCCAAACAGGAATAACCCTCACAAAAATGCAGTTTGGGTAGTCAATGCTAGTCAACATCCAAAACAGAAAAATTGATGTCCTTTCCTTCGCATGTGTGGAGAGAGATGCTGCCCAGAAATCCGTACCCAATCAGATGAGGAGAGAGAGAGATGTGTGCAAATGAGTGATGTCCAAATGAGGATGAGGCATCATGTATTTATAGGCAAGTGTTGAGGATGAATAGACGTCACTGTTGGGCTTCTGAGCTTACATGAGTTTGCTCGCCGAACCTGACAATTTGTGCATAATATAAATACATTCATATCTTCATTTGTACATGTCAAAATCAGGTGATTTTTAGGTCAATCCTACACCTCTCAGAGAGAGGAATCCAAGAAAAATATTAGTTGTCATAAATAAGATGACCCATGTGGAGTTTGGCTTTAGTTACCAATTTTAACACTCCCTCTCAACTAGGGAGAAGTCTGCCTGCCAATCTATACTATCTCTGCCATCCATGCACTGCTCTGTTGAACTATGAAGAAGAAGTGATTGAGAATGTATCATACCATTCTCTACTGACCCGAAGTCGGTCCCAATCAAAAGAGAGTCTCTCATACCACTCTTATTGACTCGAAGTCAGTGCCAATGAAAAGAGAGTGTCTCATACCACTCTTACTGACCCGAAGTCAGTTCCCATTGATTCCAGATCAATATCGGACGTCCTAGCATAGGGAGTACAGTAGTACACCATGCGTCCATCGGTAGTACTATTGTCCCTATCCTCATTTTCCTACTAATTGGCTAGATGAGAGGTACTTCCCGTGAGTCCCAGACTACATGGGTGGGATGTCTTGGCAAAGGAAGGATGAACCACTCACCCTGTACACAACAAACCACTAAGGGGAGGCTGAACCACTCACCCTATGGTTGCTTACTGCTCCAAGAAATGCCCCAAGCCCCCCGGAGCTCAATGCCTATCTCATACAAGACCCTCGTAAGAGGGTCTTTCCACGACTCCAAGTTGTTCTCGGAAGTCCAAGAATTTGACCTTTCCCAGGGGCTTTGTTAGAATATCAGCGGCCTGCTCATCAGTCCCAATGTGATGGAGCCTTATTGCTCCTCGTTGTACCATATCTCGGATAAAGTGGTACTTGATATCTATATGCTTGGAGCGATCACGAAACACGGGATTCTCTGATAATCGGATCCCACTCTGGTTGCCGCAGAGGATCACGGTTGTATCGATCACATGTCCAAACAACTCATTGAAGAGCTGCCTCAACTAGACAACCTCACAGGAGGCCATACAAGCATGTATTCGGCCTCGACGATGCTCAAGGCAACTGGTTTCTGCTTCCTGCTCATCCAGCATATTAATGCAGAACCCAAAGAAAAACAACATCTAGAAGTGCTCTTGCGATCCACCACACTGCTAGCCCAATCAACATCAAAATAACCATGCGGCCTCACATTTCCAACAGTGTATCTCAGTCCATGAGTGATTGTGCCCCGAAGATATCTCTGAAGATTCTTGGCGGCAATCCAATGTATATGATGAGGCTCAACCATGTATTGGCTCAATGTGTTAACTGCAAAACATATGTCCGGATAGTTCACCAAGAACATCAGTGCTCCTATGAGTTGACGATACTCAAAAGCATTTCCTAATTCAGGTCCAACAACATTGCCACTTAACTTCTTAAAGTTAAGTTCCATTGGAGTAGTCATAGGCTTGCAGTCCACCATCCCAAATCTTTCCACTATCTTCACAACATATTTTCCTTGAGAGAGGAAAATTTCACTTGGCTTTTGCTAGACCTCCAACCCTAGGAAGTAGTGCATCGATCCTAGGTCCGTCATTTCAAATTCAGAAGCCAACTCCCTCTTACGTTTGTGAATGAGAAAGTCTGCACCTGTCCGAAAGAGGTTGTCCACATAAAGTACTAGATGGGAGGTTTATCATTTTCAACCTTAAAGTAAAGGTTCAGATCGGCTTCACTTCTAGTGAATCCCAGCTTCATTAGATAGCTATCGATCATCTCATACCAAGCTCGGGGTGCTTGCTTCAATTGATAGAGAGCTTTCTTCAACCTGCATACATGAGATTCCTGATCATGTACTTCAAACCCCTCGGGTTGTTCCACATAGACTTCCTCTTTGATTGAACCATGCAAGAAGGCGGTCTTGACATCCATCTAATGTAGGTTCCATCCTTGTGAGGCAGCAAGGGCTATGATCGAGCGGATGGTGGTGTATCAGGCAACATGTGCAAATATCTCATTGCAATCTACACCTTCCTTTTGAGAGAAACCTCGAGTAACAAAGCGAGCCTTGAAATTTTCTGCACTTCCATCAATTCCATGCTTTATTTTGTAGAGCTACTTAGAAGTGACAATCTATTTGTCCCGTGGTCTAGGGACCACATCCCAAACATCATTTTTCATAATTGAATCATATTCTTCATTCATGGCATCCTTCCATACTTGCTGCTTCACAACTTCTTCGAATGATGAAGGCTCATTGTTGAATGATAGTGCTCATGGCGGTCAAATATCCTTGACACTTGTTCGGCTTCTTGCTTTCATAGAAAGTCCCCCTTGGTGCAATGTGCCTCTCAACGTCTTCGAGAGTCTCCCTAAGCCATGAGGGTCTCCTCTTGGAGGAGAAAGGCTCATGAGGAAGTGGATCAATAGGATCCATAGGTTCATCAACATCAGGCATCGTTTCGTCCTTTTTTTCACCTTGATTTCCTGTGTTATCTTCTCTGTCGTTCCTTAAGATAGGAAGGTTGTTCATCTTCTTGAGGGCCATATCTTCGTCGAATGTAACATCATGACTTATCCCAACTTCCTTTTGACTAGCCACATAAATTCTATATCCCTTAGAATTTTCACTGTAGCCCATAAAGATTCCTTTCTTCCCAGATGCACCCTATTTGCTTCTTTTCCCTTTTGGCACATGAAAATATATGGGGCTTCCAAAAATTCCAAAATGAGAGACATCGTATTTCTTACCAGTGAACATTTTTTCGGAAGTCTTGGAGTCCAATGCTTGATGAGGGCATTGGTTTTGAACACACACGACGGTATTTGCAGCTTCAACGCATAGAAACTTTGGAAGGCCTTGATCATGAAGCATGGCACGAACAACTTCTACAATAGAGCGATTCTTCCTTTCAGCCACACCATTCTGCTCGAGAGTGTATGGCATTGTAGTGCCCCTCTTAATGCTATCTTCTCTGCAATAATCTTGGAATTCATTTGGTTCATACTCAGTCCCATACTCAGTCTTCAATATCTTGATTTTCTTCTCGAATTGGTTTTCGATCAAGGCTTTGAAATGTCTGTTGATTTGGGGTAGCATCGGATGTGCTATAGCCATGAAAATTGGTGGAGAGGCTAAGGCACATGAGATCTCCAATACCCAGAAAGGGTTTGGGTAGATTCCAAACAGTTCAAGAGATATTAAAATAATTACTATTTTTAATGGAGTCCCTAAGTCTAAATTTAGGGAAATTAAAATATTAATGTGAATTAATATAAAACTGTGTTACAATGGTCCAAAAGTCATGGATCAAGCCAGATCTAATCTTAGCTATTGATTAGAGACTTAATCTCGGCGGTTGATCTGCCAACAAGAAAAATATAAGAGGAGGCTTGAGGGTCACTTAGAGAACACACTGAGTTGATCAAGACTTCGACTTTCTGGGGCAGGGTTTGCTGAGGAAGTCGAGAGAGTGATCAGAGTTGCAACTGAGGGGCAGTGAATACAAAAGCAGAGAGGGTAGAAGCGGGAACTGCCAAAACAATCGGGAAAGCTGACACAGAGGGCAAAACCCGGAACTGCCAGGGACAACAGGAACTGTCGGGAACTGCCGGAACTACTGGGAAAGATGACGCAAAAGGCAGAAGCCGGAACTGCTGGGAAAGCTGACGCAGAGGGAAAAAGTCAGAATTGTCAAGAACAGCCGGAACTGCTGGAATTGTCGAGAAAGCTGACACAGAGGGCAGAAGAGGATGATGCAGTCCCTAGAGGATAACATTGGGGTTTTTTGTGGGGCAGATTGGCACTGAGGAGCTCTCGAAGTGTTTATCCAAGGTTTCAGTCGGAGCATCTGTCTTTGAAGGAGACGTACTATTGTCGAGATTTTTTTCTGTTGGGTGAGCCAGTTTTGGCACACAAATTGTATTATGAAACTGCTTAATAATTAAAACCCTAAGATAGCTACACTGGTTTTCCCACATTGGGTTTTTCCGGGGACATTAGTCCAAAAAGAATGGTGTCACTTGTGTGCTTGTTTTTGTTTCCTTCAGTTGATAATCTATAATGTGTTGAGCATGTACTTGTATTTATTTTCAGTATTTACATGGTACATGTAAATTAATTAGAACAAGTAGGAAGAAATAAATCAGAAAGTACATGGAGGGTTTCTAACTGTTAGACTTAAAAACTTAAACATGGTATTAGAGCGTGGTTGTAGATCATAGGAGAACTGAGGACATTGGTCGAGTAGAGCACCATCAACAGAAAATAGCTGTCCCGAGTGACATAAGTTGTTCCTAACAGAGAAGCAGCAAGGAAGGGGTGACGCAGTGCCTGCATCATCAAGTTTGAGCCAAGAAGAGGTAGCGCAGAGGCTAAGGGAGGCAAAGACAGGCTCACACAGAGGCCAGGAGGGTTGACGCATTTGGCTAAGGAAGCTGATTTGCCGGTGCCGAGATTGCGCAGAGTCTAGGAGCTCTAACCTTCATTTTGCTGGGGTCTAGGAGGTTGTGGGTACGTTGCAGTGTGGAGCTGGTGGGGTACTGTAGTCAGAACAGTACCTAACAGGGCAAGGCTAAGGAGGAGGGAGTTGCTACCGAGGGTTTCTAGCCAAGAAATCCGGATCAGTGGTGCAGTTGCACAAACTATCAGAGTGGGGGCATCTCGACATTGGCATAAGGGTTTCTAGGAGGGAAATTGAGGCTCAGAGGGAGACACACCGAGAACTTCTAGGAGGGAAGTAGAGGAGCAGTGAAATGGCACTGCACGAAATAAGAGATCAGGAAAGACTGGACGGAGCCTCAAACTTCGTAGTCTGGAAGGCCAGAATCTTATCCGTCCTTAATAGAAATCATGTCAAGCACTTCGCCTTGAAGATGATAACGGTCCTAGTTGACCCAGCTGATAATGACAGGGACGAGGATGCAATGGTGAGGGCTACGAGTATCATCCTTGACGGGTCAAAGACCATATAGTACGACATATTGCCAAGAAGAACACAACACAGGAGATGTGGGAGACCCTAACAAAGTTGTATCAACATACTTCCGTGTAGAGGAAGATGCTCCTAGAAAATTAGCTGCGGTCATACTAGATGCAGAAGGGAGAACAAATTGACACATTCCTCAGTCGATTGAAGGAGATCTGAGATCAGTTGACTTCCATAGGGGCCAGGCCAGATCCAGAGTTGATGGTGAGAACAACCCTGAATGCAGTTTCAAAGGACTGGGAGTTGTTTGTCTAGAGCATACTGGGCATGGCGACCCTTCCAGATTGGGAGGAACTGTGGGTGGCTCTTTGCTAAGAAGAGATTAAAAGGGTGACCAAGATAAGAAGCAGCGGCAAGGGGATCAGAATCAAGGAGGAGGTGGATGTTGTCCTAGCATCTCAGGGAAAGCAGGAAAAGCGGAAGAAAAATGACCTCTCCAAGGTCAAATGCTTCCACTGTGGGGAGTTGGGTCATTATGCAACCTAGTGTCCGAGGAAGAAGAGCAAGGGAGAAGCTTCCTAGATCAAGGCAACACCAACAAGGGTAGAGAAGGATGTGGAGACAAACGATGACTGTGCCATGAGTGCACACACAACTTGAGCGAAAGTTGGGAGACATCGAGCTGTAGTTAGGAGGAATATAGAAGATGAGGGGCAGGATCCTCGAGGTACCCAACCTCTTGGATTATACATGGCTACGGGAGCCCCAAATAGGAGTAGTAGGACTGGTGGATGTCGGTAGAGACAGATGAGGATGGAGCAGCAGAGAGAGCTATAGTGTAGGATTCTGAGGACAACGCAAGGTTAGCAGGCTACAATAGTGCGAGAGGCACGGGAGTGTTGCACCAGTGCATGATGGCACAAAGAGGTGTGCAATAGTGCGAGATGCAGGGAGTTGTTGCAGCAGCGCAGAGCTTAGAGAGAGAGCACTTGTCAGTGATAGAGGGAGCTTCAACATCAGGAGTGTCTCTAGCCTAAAAAAGATGTCAGAGTTGGGAGATTAGTTACTTACTTCTCAGTAACTGAGTTGCAGTGCAGCAGTTAGCAATGGCTGTGCTATGGGTTGCACAATGCAGCATGATGAGAGGGGATGCAGTGCAGACGCAGTAGTGCCAGTGGCAGGGCCATGGGCAGTAGCACAGATGCAGAGGGAGCTGTCGTATAGATGCAACAGTGGCAGTGGCAGAGCCATGGGTGGCAGTACGAGATGCAACAGTGCAGATGATGGGCAGCAGGCCTAGCATCAGGGACCAATGACGGATGATCAGAATAATACTCAATGAAGAGTATTGCTAGAGCATAATCCTCGCTAAGAGGGAGTGCTGATTTGTGGTAGCATCGGATGTGCTCTCACCACGAAAATTGGTGGAGAGGCTAAGGCACATGAGATTTCCAATACCCAAAAAGGGGTTGGGCAGATTCCAATATTTAAGAGATATTAAAATAATTAATATTTTTAATGGAGTCCCTAAGTCTAAACTTAGGGAAATTAAAATATTAATGTGAATTAATATAAAATTGTGTTAGAATGGTCCAAAATTCATGGATCAAGCCAGATCTAATCTTAGCCATTGATTAGGGACTTAATCTCGACCGTTGATATGTCAAACGATAAAATTATAAGAGGGGGCTTGAGGGTCACTTGGAGAACAAACTGAGTTGATCAAGATTTTGACTTTCTGGGGCAAGGTTTGCTGAGGAAGTCGAGAGAGTGATCAGAGTTGCAGCTAAGGGGAAATGAATACAGAAGCAGAGAGGGCAGAAGCCGACACTGCAGGGAAAGCTGACGCAGAGCGCAGAAGTTGGAACTGTCAGGAACAGCCGGCACTGTCAGAACTGCCGAGAAAGCTGATGCAGACGGTAGAAACTGGAACTGTCGGGAACAACTGAAACTACCGGGAACTGCCGGGAAAGCCGACGCAAAGGGCAGAAGAAGCTGACACAAACCCTAGACGCTGACACTAGGGTTTTTCGTGGGGCAGATTGGAGCTAAGGAGCTGCCGGAGTGTTTATCCGGGGTTTCAACCGGAGCATCTGTCTCTGAAGGAGAGGTACTATTGCCGAGATTTTTCTCTGTTGGGTGAGCCAGTTTTGGCACCCAGATTGTATTCTGACACTGCTTAATAATTAAAACCCTCAGATAGTTGCACTGGTTTTCCTGCATTAGGTTTTTCTGGGGACATTAGTCTAAAAACAACGGTGTCACTTGTGTGCTTGTTTCTATTTCCTTCAGTTGATGATCTGTAATGTGTTAAACATGTACTTGTATTTATTTTCAGTGTTTACATGGTAAATAACTTGTAAATTAATCAGAACAAGTAGGAAGAAATAAATCAGAAAGTACATGGAGGGTTTCTAACTGTTAGACTTAGAATCTTCAACAATGTCGAAACCAGGTAAACACTTCATCCTGCCTCTTCAAGAAGTAGATCCAGGTTTTGTGAGAATAATCATCCACAAAGGTGAGATAATATAAGTATCCTCCCAAGGAGTTTATGGGCATCATACCAGATATGTCAGAGTGGATCAATTGCAATATCTCTGTGGTCTTGCTATTACTTGAGGGGAATGGTCCCTTGTAAGTTTTCCTGCGACACATCCCAGACATACACCTTCATGCTCTACTTTGAATTCGGGCATACCTGTCACCATCTGTCTCACATCGGGTAGGGCCTTATAATGAAGATGGGCGAACCTCTAGTTCCATGGTTCAGATTGTAGAGATGTGTCGCAAAACATGGCTCCCAATGGACTTCCTCCAACTTGATACAAAGTGTCAACCCTGAACCCAAGAGTAAAAGCATCCTTGATTATTTGTTCAAAACATGTATCTTTCCATCGATAAAAGTCACCTTGAATTCTTTATCTTCCATAGCTGAAATGGACACCAGGTTCTTGAGATAAGGTACATATAGTACTTCTTGCAAATGAATAGTGTTACCCTGATTCAATTGAAGGGTAACATTCCGTATTCCCTTCATGGGATAGGTGGCATCATCTCCAAGGATGATCTTCAAGTTTGTCTCCTTTTCTATCAGATTAGAGAGGGCTTCCATGTATCCGATGAAGTGCCTTGAGGCACCACTATCAATCTACCAATTTCCCAAAGTATCCAGAGGAGAGGCAGTGGAGAGGGCTTCTTTTTGCTTATTGTTAACAACTTTGGATTAATCATACCTGGAGTTTCTTGATTTCTTGGGGGGTCGACCATTTCCTTGATGTCTCACATTCCTTTTTCCTTTGCCATTGGACCTGCCATTCCTTTGATCGTTGTTGTTGAAGTTGTCCCTAGAGTTGTTATGATAGACATCATCTCGAGGTGTATCCCTTCTATTAGGACACTCCCATGCATAGTGGACAAACTTTTTGAAAACAAAGGATCTTCCCTTCCGTTTTTGAATCCCAGTCTTCCTTGACTTTGCTTCTTTGAACCTGCATCGTTCTTCCTTTTGGCATGAGCAGAGAATGCAGTGGGGTTGCTTCTATTAGAAGACATTTCTTGCTCCACAATTCTTGTTTTTTCTTGAATGTGTCTCGACATCAATTCTTCAAAACCTGCAATTCGATCATTGTTGAGTATAGTGGTTCTAAATACATACCATTCAGGTGGGAGTCCTCCAAGGGTGGTGAGAGTAAGTTCCCTATCAGGAATGATTTTTCCAATCGAGAGTAGATCATTCTTGATCTCAGTAATCCTCAAAAAATAGGATTGAATGTCCTTGGCCTTGCCCTTCTTAATATTCTTCAACTTATTCTTGAGAAAGAGAATTTGATTAGCATTACTAACCTTGAACATGCCAACCAACCTGTCGTATATCTCCTTGGAGGTCTTCAATTCAGAGATATAAGCCACCAGATGCTTGTCAGTGGAATCCCTAATAATCTTCTTCGCTTTGACTTCAACCTTATTGTACTTGGTCTTCGGAACAACCGATGCATTTGAAGGAGGCTCAGGGATTTTACCCTGCACATAATCCATCACTTCTCTTCCAAGGTCAAATCAAGAGACATCTTGCATCCATGATAGTCAGATTTATCATGTATCTTGTCTTCAGCCGAGAAGTAGGATGAGGAACCCATAGCCTTTTGTCCTTGTCCAACTGTCTTTGGTGATTGCTCTTTCACTCTTGCTTGGGCTTTGTCTTCACCTCAGCTCTGATTCCATGTTAATTTTAGGCAACAATGGTATGTTTTATGCTTTAGAGAAATTTTGCTTCAATTTCTTAATGAGCCCAATATCAATTTCTGTTTAACAATCACGTAAACATTTAAGTCAAATGTTGATAAAACATAAACATAAACAATAGAAGACAAGCAAAGACAAGAGGACACAAGATGTGGCACCAACCAGGGACAAACCCCAATGTGGGGAAACCCTTGATCAATCTTCTTTTGGTCTTCAATAGTTCAACAGAGAGAGATAATACAATTTATAAATTCTAATAATTTATAACAGCAGCAAAAGAGCCCTAACCAGAAAAGTCAACGCTAGTTAACAACGCAGATTTGACCCTCAAAGATTCGGTCAACTTCAATCAACTTTGGCCTCCAAACAACAAGATGAAACAACCCTCAAAACAGTGGAATTCTGCCCAGTGAAACTCTGGTCAAATAGTCAACCTATGGTCAGCCCTAACCACAATCAACGTTGGTCAAACAATACTGATAGCCTCGATTTTTGTGCCCAGAAATGCGGTCTGTGCAAATAGAACTAACCGTCACAAAAATGCAGTGAAATAGGTCAACGTTGGCTGGTCAACACTGGTCAAACCTTTCGTGAAATTTGGTCAACGTTGGTCAACGTCCAAAACAAAAAGAATTGATGTCCTTTCCTTTGCACGTGTGGAGAGAGAAGCTGCCCAGAAATCCATACCCTATCAGATGAGGAAAGAGAGGTGTGAAGATGAGTGATGTCCAAATGAGGATGAAGCATTATGTATTTATAGGCTAGCCATGAGGATGAATAGATGTGACTGTTGGTCTTTTGAGCCTACATGAGTTTGATGGCCGACCTTGACAATTTGTCCATAATATAAAGAAATTCATATCTTCATTTATACATGTCAGAATCAGAAAATCTTTAGATCAATCCTACACCTCTCAGAGAGAGGAATCTAAGAAAAATATCAATTGTCATAAATAAGATGACCCATGTGGAGTTTAGCCTGAGTTGCCAATTTTAACAGCTCCCCTATTTTCTTCAATATCATTAATGATCCCAAATGACTTGAAGAGGCAATCATGTCATCTTTCTTGTTGTGCGCGCTCCAGGTGCACACTACTCGGGAGTGAATCCCATGGCTTTGGCTCTACATTGAATACTTGATTCACAATCTCCTCTCGATCCATGCACTCTCTGGTAGCAGAACCTTTATTTGCACAAGGTTCCATTTGCATTGTCACTATGGCTCTGGTCTCTTGCCAAACGCCATCCATTGCATCGAGAGGTTTGGGGAATGTCTACAACTGCCAATGCTCTTTCAACACTGTAGACTCACAAATGTGAATTCAATCTTGGTAGAATTCGATTTCTACCTGGCATATCTCATGTCACACTTCCATCATTTGATCTTTATGCACTACGACATTTTCAAAGCTGCAATCTGTGCAACGCCATCAACCACTGACTCAGGCCGTTTTGGCTTTGTTACATTCCGACAAAAAGCCTCCGATAGAAATGATCTCTCTCCGTCGCCGTTATAACAACAACAACAAAGAACAGGACCGTTTCCGGTCCACAAGCCTTCAGTCCTCCGCTTTCTCGGAACTGTCATTTTAATCCTCCGTAAAACTAGTCGAGTGGCATCAATAGCGCTCTCAAGCATTGACAACAGCTCAGCCATGAGTGTGGTAAAGTCTCTTTTGAATGCTCTGCCATATTTTTCCAGAGACCCAGGGGCGTCTGTTTTCTCACAGAGGAACTTCGTTTCATTTTCACTTTCTGATGGCCATGTGGGCTGAGTTGTTTTGCTCTTCTAACCAAGCAAGATAGGTTCCGATTGCTCTCTTTTGTCCAATTATCCTCTGCACAGACTACAAACTCCTTTCATAGCTCTACTTGTTAGTATTCAAAACAACATCAAAAAAATAATGAGAACGATCTCACATAAAATGACAAATATAAACCTTGATTTACCTTAGAAAACCTTAATTGGGAAAAACCAATCAACAAACAATAGATTTATTATTATCTTTGACTTAAACATAACCAAGGCAACCAACATCTTGGTTCGGTAAGGTGAGCCTTCACTGCTCAACTCTAACACATTACAATAGAGAATCCTCAAGCCTTTTAAAGGTTTTTCACATGTAATACCATAGACTCGCTCAACTTTGACACATTACAATAGAGAATCCCCAAGCCTTTTAAAGGTGTTTTCACATGTAATTCCGTAAGCTCAATACCACAAGTCAGCAATACCAGGTGCCTGAAACCACAACTGTTAACCTAACGACCTTAACTCCTTCACTGAGTCTAGTTTACCTAACAATTTAGAAAGAACTTATTGGAATTATGGGGAACCTTTTTTTGCTATAACACTAAGAAATTATATGAAATTAGGCAAAGCATCTAAATAGCATACATGCTCAACAATCTAAGCGCTTGGCTCAACTAATTGTCACCAATGTTGTTGAAAAATGTTTTGTTTGAATCCATTGAGGTTAGGTGCACTAATCTACAATAGTGAATTTACTAGAGTTAACATCCATGAATTAGGGAAATCATCCCCTGAGTTTTGTTAAATTTGGCAACTAGGGCCAAACATCACTTTGGACGGCTCTTATGAGGCAACTAATATTTTTCTTGGATTCCTCTTTCCGAGAGGTGTAGGATTGATTTAAAGATCATCCCATTCTGACATGTACAAATGAAGTTATGAATTTATTTTGATTATGGACAAATTATCAAGGTTGGCCAGCCATCAAATTAGCCTCCTCCAGCCTTCAACGTTGCATATAAATACAAGGTCCCTCCTTTTCATTTTGGCATCTCATCCCATTCATCTTTCTCTCTCTCATCTTGATTGCGGATGGATTTCTGGGCTTCTCTCTCCACACATGCGAAAGGAAGATTGTGTTTTCTAATTGTTGCATTGACCAAATTTGACCAAAATTTCAGGTCGCTGACTTTAACCAGCGTTGATGCTGTTTGACTTCGGTTTTGTGATGGAGACTTCTGTTTGGGCAGGTCGTTTTTCTAGGCACAAAAACCGAGGCAGTTTGACCCCTGCGTTGACTACCCTAATTTAGGTTGCTTTGTTCACTTTTGTTGACTAGATTTGACTAGTTATTTTTAGATTGTTTTGGGTTGTATTATCTTGTTGTTGGAGGCCAAGTTGATCAAGGTTGACCGAGTTGTTTTGGAGGTCAATTTCGGCCCTGTTGACTAATGTTCACTCTCTGGTTAGGGCTTTCTATTTTTGTTGTTTTGACTAATCACTTTGGGCAAGTGAATATTGTAAATTGTACTCTCTCTTTGCTGAATTTTTGAAGAATTATAAGAAAAATTGATCAAGGGTTTCCCCACTTTGGGGTTTGTCCCTGACTTGTGCCATATCTTGTGTTCTCTTGTGTTGGCTTGCCTTCTACTGTTATTGTTTATGTTCTATTTGCATGTACTATCACATTGATGTGATTGCTATATTGGATATGATATTGGGCTAATAAAGAAAATTGAAGTAAAATTGCTCTAAGCAAAGAACATACCATTGTTATCCTAAAATTAACATGGTATCAGAGTTGAGGTGAAGACAAAGCCCAAGCAAGAGTGAAGAGCAATCACTGATCAAGAACAAGTCTCAATGGCCTCCACATCCTACTTCAAGTCTGATGATAAGCTTTATGATAAGTTTGATTATCATGCATAGAAGATGTCTCTTGATTTGACTTTAGAAGAGCAAGATGTGATGGATTATGTGCCGGGAAAGATTCTAGAACCTCCTTCAAATGCACCGACTGTTGCTAAGAAAAACTATAAGAAGGGTGAAATCAAAGCCAAGAAGATCATCAGGGACTCTATTCATAGGCATTTAGTTGCTTACATCTCTGATTTGAATACATCAAAGGAGATATATGACAAGTTGGTTGGTATGTTCAAATCTAGAAATGCAATTCAAATTATTTTCCTCAAGAACAAGCTGAAGGATATAAAGAAAGGAAAAGCTGAGGATATTCAATCCTAGTTCATGGGGATTACCCTAAATAAAAAACGATCTTGCGATAGGTGAAGCTATTGCTAGCAGGGAGATCACTCTCATTGCCCTTGGAGGTCTTCCTCCCGAATGGCATGTGTTCAACACTACTATTCTCAATAACAACATAATTCCAGGGTTTGAAGAATTGCTGACTAGATGTTCTCAAGAAGAAACAAGGATGATGGAATTAGAGATGCCTTCGAATAGGAATAATCTTGCCGCATTCTCTGCTCATGCCAAGAGGAAGAACAATGCAGGTTCAAAGAAGCAAAGTCAAGGAAGACTGGGATTCAAAAATGGAAGGAAGGGAAGATACTTCGTTTGCAACAAGTTTGGTTACTATGCCAAGGAGTGTCCAAATAGTAGGGACACATCTCATGATGATGATCACAATCATTCCAAGGGCAACAACAACAATCAAAGGAATGGAAGGTTCAACAACAAAGGAAAAAGGAATGCTTCCGCCACTCAACTTGGAAATGATCAAGCTTCTAAAAGAACATGAAACTCTAGGTATGATGAGTCCAATGTTGTAAATTCTAAGCAAAAGGAATTTTATCTTATATCTTCCCTCTTTACTACCTCTCCTCCGAATACTTTGGGAAATTGGTTGATTGGTAGTGGTGCCTCAAGGCACTTCACCGGGTACAAGGAAGCTCTTTCAAATCTGATAGAGAAGGATACAAATTTGGAAATTATGCTTGGAGACAATGCCACCTATCCTGTGAAGGGAGTTGGGAATGTTTCCCTTCAATTGAATCAAGGTAACACTGTTCATCTTCAAGAAGTACTATATGTACCTGATCTAAAGAAGAATCTAGTGTCTATCTCGGCGATGGAAGACAAAGGATTCAAGGTGGCATTCATTGATGGAAAGGTACATGTGTGGAAAAGAAATTTCAAAGAAGCATTTACTCTTGGATTCAGCATTGACAGTTTATATCAAGTTGGAGGAAGTCCACTGGGAGCCATGTCTTGCAACACATCTCTTCAATCTGAACTATGGCACCAGAAGTTTGCTCATCTTCACTGTAAGCTCTACTGGATGCAAGGAAGATGGTTACAGGTATGCCCGAATTCAAAATAGAGTGTGAAGGTGTATGTTAGGGATGTGCCGAGGGAAAACATACAAGGGGACCATTCCCTTCAAGTGATAGCAAGGCTATAGACATTTTGAAATTGGTTCATTTTGATCTATTTGGTATGTTTCCTGTAATATCATTAAGAGGATATTTATATTATGTTGTCTTTGTAGATAACTGCTCTCGCAAAACTTTGATATATTTCTTGAAGAAGAAGGACGAAGTATTCTCATGGACTTGTGCCTTCAAGGCCTTGGTGGAAAATGAAACAGGGAAGAAGATCAAGATATTGAGGAATGATAATGGAATCTGGTATGAGTCAAATGAATTCAATGACTATTGCACGGAAGCTGACATTAAGGGGGAGACTACTATTGCATATTCCCCTGAACAAAATGGTGTTGCTGAAAGGAAGAATCGTTTCATTATAGAAGCCACCCATGCCATGCTTCATGATCAAGGACTTCCAAAGTTCCTATGGGGAGAAGCTGCCAACACTGTTGTGTACGTTCAAATCGATGCCCTCATCAAGCATTAGACTCCAAAACTCCTGAAGAAGTTTTCACTAGTAAGAAACCTAATGTTTCTCATTTTAGAATTTTTGGTAGTCTCGTATACTTTCATGTGCTGAAAGAAAACAGAAGTAAATTGGAGGCATCTGGGAAGAAAGGAACTTTTGTGGGCTACAGTGAAACTTCTAAGGCATATAGAATCTATGTGCCTGGTTAAAGAGAAGTAGAGTTGAGTCATGATGTCACCTTCGATGAGGATGCAGCCCTAAGGAAGATTAGCGATCTTCCTATTCCAAGGAAGGACAAAGAAGCACATGCAGGAAATAAGGGAGATTCACGGGATGAGTCGATGCCTGATGTTGAAGAACCGATGGATCCCATTGATCTTCCTCCTCAGATGCCCTCCTCCTCCAAAAGGAGACCCTCATGGATGAGGGAAACTCTCGAAGACATCGAGAGACATGTTGCACCGAGGGGGACATTTTGTGAAAGAAAGAAGCCTAATAGGTACCAAGGGTACTTAACTACTATGAGCACCATTATTCACTCTGAACCTTGCTCATTTGAAGAAGTTGTGAAGCAACAAATATGGAAGGATGATATGAACGAAGAGTACAAGTCAATTATGAAGAATGATGTCTGGGATGTGGCCCCTAGATCCCATGACAAATCTGTTGTCAGCTCCAAATGGCTCTACAAGATCAAGCATGGTGTTGATGGAAGCTCTGAGAAGTTCAAGGCCAAATTTGTTGTTTGAGGCTTCTCCCAAAAGGAACGTGTATATTATGATGAGAGATTTGCACCCGTTGCTCACTACACCACCATCCGTTCGATTATAGCCCTTGCTGCCTCGCAAGGATGGAATCTACACTAGATGGATGTCAAGACTGCCTTCTTGCATGGTTCACTTAAGGAGGAAGTCTATGTGCAACAACCGAGGGGTTTGAAGTTCAATATTACCAGACACATGTATGCAGGTTGAAGAAAGCCCTGTATGGGTTGAAGGAAGCACCCCGGGCTTGGTATGAGAGGATCAATAGCTATCTGATGAAGTTGAGATTTACAAGAAGTGAAGTTGATCCGAACCTTTACTTTAAGGTTGAGAATGATAGACCTCTCATCTTGGTACTCTATGTGGACGATCTCTTTTTGATAGGTGCAGACCCTCTTATTCATTAATGTAAGAGAGATTTGGCTTCTAAATTTGATACGAAGGACTTAGGATTGATGCATTACTTCCTAGGGTTGAAGGTCTTGCAAAAGCCAGGGGAGATTTTCCTTTCTCAAGGAAAATATGTTGTGAAGCTACTTGAAAGATTTGGGATGGTGGACTGCAAGTCTGTGACTACTCTGATGGAACTTAACTTCAAGAAGTTATTCAGAAGTGTTGTTGGGCCCGATTTGGGAAATCGTTCTAAGTGTTGTCAACTCATAGAGGCCTTAATATTCTTGGTGACCTCCCGTTCGGACATATGTTTTGCAATGAACAAATGAGTCAATTTATGGTCGAGCCTCATCATATACATTGGATTGCTGCCAAGAATCTTTTGAGATATTTTCGAGGCACAATCACTTATGAACTGAGATACACTACCAGGTATGTGAGGCTCCATGGTTACTCTGATGTAGACTGGGTTGGTAGTGTGGTGGATCGCAAAAGCACATCAGGATGTTTCTTCTCTCTAGATTCTGCTTCAATATCATGGATGACCAGGAAGCAGAAGTCGGTTGCTTTAAGCATCATTGAGGTTGAATACATTACCGCTAATTTTTCCTCCTGTGAAGTTATTTGGTTGAGGAAGCTCTTTAGTGAGTTGTTTGGACATGTGCTAGATACCACCATGATCTTTTGTGACAACAAGAGTGGGGTTCGTCTTTCTGAGAATCCTGTGTTTCATGATCGCTCCAAGCATATTGATATCAAGTACCACTTTATCCGAGATATGGTACAACGGGGAGCAATAAGGCTCCATCATATTGGCACTGATGAGTAGGTCACTGATATTCTTATGAAGCCCCTCGAGAAGGTAAAATTCTTAACCTTCCATGAACAATTTGGAGTCGTGGAGAGACCCTCTTATGAGGGTCCTATATGAGATGGATAGTGAGCTCTGGGAGCTCCTGGGGGCTTGGGGTAGTTCTTGGAGCGATGAGCGACCATAGGGTGACTCACCCTCCCCTAGTGGTACGCTATGTACAGGGTGAGTTCACCTTCCCCTGTGATACCCCATGGTGGCATATGCATACCCTGAGTGGTTCACCCTCCCCTATGGCATATGAGCAGGATGAATGGTTCACCTTCTCTTGTCGGCACATCCTACCCATGTAGTCTGAGACTCATGGGAAGTACCTCTCATTTGGCCAATGAGTAGGGAAATGAGGATAGGGACCATAGTACTACCGATGGACGCATAATGTACTACTATACTCCCTATGCTAGGATGTTGATATTGATTTGGGATCAATGGAAACTGACTATTGGTCAGTTAAGAGTGGTATGACACACTCTCTGTTGTTGGAGACTGACTTCGGGTTAGTGGAGAATGGTATGATACATTCTCGATCATTTCTTCTTTCTTCATGGTTCAGCAGTGTAGTGCAGTGATAGGGATGGTACAGATTGTCAGACAGTTTGGCAGGTGATGTTCACCTTACTTGAGAAGGAGTGTTAAATTTGGCAACTAGGGCCAAACATCACTTTAGACAACTCTTATGAGGCAACTGATATTTTTCTTGGATTCCTCTTTTCGAGAGGTGTAGGATTGATCTAAGATCATCTCATTCTGACATGTACAAATGAAGTTAAGAAGTTACTTTGATTATGGACAAATTGTCAAGGTTGGCCAACCATCAAATTAGCCTCCTCCATCCTTCAACATTGCATATAAATACAAGGTGCCTCCTCCTCATTTTGGCATCTCATCTCATTCATCTTTCTCTCTCTCATTTTGATTGGGTACGAGTTTCTGGGCCTCTCTCTCTCCACACGTGCGAAAGGAACACTGTCTTTGCTAGCTGTTGCGTTGACCAAATTTGCCTGAAATTTTAGAAGGCCAAAATTTCAAGAGACTGAAATTTCAGGAGGCTGACTTTTACCAGCGTTGACCATGTTTGACTTTGGTTTTGTGAGGGAGACTTCTGTTTGGGCAGGCCATTGTTTTGGGCACAAAAATCGAGGCAGTTTGACCCCTGCGTTGACCAACATTGACTGCCCTAATTCAGGTTGTTGCGTTGACTTTTGTTGACCAAATTTGACTGGTTATTTTCAGATTGTTTTGGGTTGCATTATCTTGTTGTTGGAGGCCGAGTTGACAAAGGTTGACCAAGATGTCTTGGAGGTCAATTTCAACCCTGTTAATCAACGTTGACTTTTTGGTTAGGGCTTTCTGTTTTTGCTGTTTTGACTGATCAGTTTGGGCAAGTGAATATTGTAAATTGTACTCTCTCTCTCTTCGCGCTGATATTTTGAAGAATTATAAGAATTGATCAAGGGTTTCCCCACATTGGGGTTTGTCCCTGGCTGGTGCCATATTTTCCTCTTGTGTTGGGTTGTCTTCTACTATTATTGTTTACGTTCTATCTGAATTTTACTATCATGTTGATGTGATTGCTATGCTAGATATGATATTGGGATAATAAAGAAAATTGAAGTAAAATTGCTCTAAGCATAGAACATACCATTGCTATCCTAAAATTAACAAGTTTCCGTACATGCTCAATAAAAGGCATGGGTGTAAGATATTGAAAGGATGGAAAGAGAGGTTAAAAGAAGACATTACATTTAAAAGACTATGAATTGTTAGAATTGGTGATACTTGACCATAGCTTGGTGATGAAAGCTAGGTTGAACTATTTTGTATTCACTAAAGAAAGGATTATTATATTTATTATTTGGAGGGAAATGTGTGTGGTTCAAAGGGTGGATGGGTGTTGAAGGATGCCCTAGGTTTTCTAGGATTAAATTGTAATAGAATCTCCATTGCTTTTTGTGTCGCTGTTCTTGTGGAAGGGTGTTGTATTAAGGAACTTTTAAATTGTTACACTACATGATGGGGAACTTCAAATCACTTATCCAATTTCTAGGTTTATCTTTCCTATGTTATAGATACATGGCAATGAGGAAACTTGGAAGAGAGACTTTCCTTACAATAATATGTTGATAGTTGTAATATAACTAATGATATAATGTGACTCATCCTTTAATGTACTATATATAGATGTATACAATTTTATGTGTATCATTATATTATCATTTTTGGACTATTTATTTATCTCTATTTTGCTTATCAACATGTGACTTTCAATGAGAATATGTTATGAATATAATGTAGATAAAATTAAATAATAAAAAATCGTAGTTATATTTTAAATAGTCTTTAGGTAAAATGGAAAGGCATGTTGAAAAAGACATGTCTAGTCATGAAAGGGCACCTTCCTAGGTATATAAGCAGGCCCTCATTGTATCATTCAAGCATTTTTATACATTCATTTTATTAATACAAATTTTAATACAATACATTGTGAATTTGCATTTTAAAAGTAAAACAATACATTGTGTATTTACATTTTAAAAGTACAACAACTATAAGTTTTGTCGCTTCAGTGGTATCAGAGCTATCTAATCCTTTGGATGTTATCCGCTACACAATCTGTCATTGAGTTTAGGTCCTGAAATCATGGAATTAAGTGGATATCATAAATCTAAACTGTTAAATGAAATTGGAGAAGCATTATAGCAAATACAACAAATAAAAAAATAATTTGTAGAATCATTAAAGGCTTTCAAAACACCAGATTCAACACCTACAATGGAAGTTGACATTGACGTGAAAGAAAACTAACATTAAAGAATGTTCTAACCAAGGAAGTGATGTTGAATATGTTGATTTAGGAACTCCTTAGGTGACATAGATGAGTCTAGATCTGAAAATATGAAGTGTGAGATCACTCTTCCGCAAGAGCTAAAAATGTGTACAATTTCCAATCAAGAGCATGCATCTTCAACGATTAAGGCTAAACTACATAACCATCTAGTTTCAAATCTTGAAGCATTGGTTTCTAAAAATGAAAGTTCTAATGCATTGAACAAGGGGAATTCTGATAATTCTTCATCACCTAGGTTGAATAAGACTCTTTTACAGTGCAATGATTGCAAGGAAAAAACCCTTACCTTGGGAAGTGGAGTTCAGAAAATTTTGGACCTAATAGATAAAGAAATTGTCACATACATATTGAATAACTTTACTTGGTTATGGAAGTTAATTCTGATAAAACTACTAAAAGTTCCATCCCTGGGTCTAAAAATCCAAAAGCAGGTCATTGCTGCAACTATTATGAAAAAAATATGAAAATAAATTGAAGCTTGTGAATCAACCTCTTCTACAGATGAAGCAAACTCACCGACCCCACAATCTTCTTACCAATCACTCAGAAAAGTTAAAAGCAATGGGTCTTCTCGCTATTTATCAACTGTAGTACATTAGTGCAAGGGTTGTCTATAGTGAGCACAAGAAATTGTGAGGAAATTGATGGCAACAAGCTAATTGTGCCTCCTACAGGCTCTCTTAAAGAGGAGGAGCAGTGCAGTGCATGGAGGAGATTGCTTGTTTTTGAAAAAGGGGATCCTCAAAGGATAGATATTGCATCTTCAAGCAAACGAGTTACATTCACATATGAGCAGCGCCTTATGTATTTGTATCACTATCCAGATATTTGGTATGACTATGCGACATGGCATGCATGAAATGGATCAATGGATTCTGCTAGTAAAAATATTCAGAGAGCTTTGAAAGCTTTTCCAAATTCAAAAGTGTTATGATATGTGTATGCTGAACTGGAAAAGTGTCGTGGAGACATTTAGGGCTTTAAGAAAATATATGAGAAATAGTAGCATTGCAATAACTTTAGGTTATATTTAGTTACTTCGATTCATAAGAAGGACTGAAGGAGTTGAAGTAGCCCATAAGTTCTTTTCTAAGGCACATAAATCTCTGAACTACATGTACCAAGTTTTTGTTGCTTATATGGCATTTTGTCTAAACAAGGATTCCAAAATAGTGTACAATGTTCTTAAAGTAGGGCTTAAGAGATTCTGCACGAGATGACATACATGTACTTACAAAAATATTAATCAAAATTTCAACTTGTCTACTTACCAGGAAGCTTCGTAGAATCTTTCAGCTTCGAATGCAAAAAGATTCAACAATGGACAATAGCCCAACTCCTAAGAGAAATATTACCTAGAAAAATGAGATAATTTTTAGCCTTGCTACTACTAAGATTTCGTTGTCACTGGATCAAAATAAGTTGAGGCGGCTTCCCCATGTATTTTACAAAGTCCTGGAGTTTCCCTTCAACTCAGAGGTGCGTGTTGCAGTTGAGGATAATGGTGAGTGTTTCAGGTTTGTTGTGAATGGTGTTGGGGCACTGGTGTTACAGGAGGCGAGGGTTGAAATTATAGAAATAGTTCCAGGGGTAATTAAGGTTGTTATTGGATCCATTGACGAAAGATCCAAGATATTGAATGATGATGTGGAATTGGATTTCCGGCGCTTTAGGCTACCCTCATCCACTCTGCTAGAGTTGTCAACTGCAGTGTACAGTGATGGGGAATTTGTTGTGAGAGTCCCTAAAGATGTTGCAGTCACAAAAGCATATTTCAATGGTGATGATTATGGTATAACTGTTGGATTCAAACAATTCAAGATCTAAAATTCATATGGAGCAGTCGAACCATGCCAAATGCATTTGTTAAATGGACAAAATCGTACGAATCCATGTATTCATAAATATAATAAAAAAAAATTATAATTAAAGTTGCTTTATAAAATTATTAAATATACTTTATAAAAAATGTAAAGTTACTTTATATTATTTTTATAAAGTTGCTTTTAAAGAAAAAAATTAATTATATAGTTAACTAATTTGATTAATACAAAAAAAGTTCTAAAAATATATATAAAATGGAGAGTACATATAAAGTGACCAAAAAAAAAACTGAATGGAAACAGATAAACTCAATTTCAAGATATTACTACCGACAAAAATACATGCCGAAAGGATGTGGGCAAGTGAAAAAAAATTCAACAATTAAGCTTTGAGGACAAATCTCTTTGAAGAAAGGGGCAATGTTATGAATTTAATGCAGATAAAAATAAATAATAAATAATCGTAGTTATATTTTAAATATTCATTAGTTAAAATGGAAAGGCATGTCTAAAAAGACATGCCCAGTGATGAAGGGGCACTTGCCTAGGTATATAAGTGGGTCCTCATTGTATCATTCAAACATCCTTGTACATTCATCTTATTAACATAAATATTACTACAATACATTGTGTATTTACATTTTAAAGGCATAGTAACTATAAGTTTTGTCGCTTTAGAATATCTTCTAAGCTATGTGAGAGCCACTTGTGTTGTACCTTGAGAGAATCATAGGATGCTATAAGAATTCATATGAAAACTCACAAGGCCATATGGTCCAAAAGAACTATTAAAAATACAAAACACATAAAAGATGCAAAATTTGATTTGCAATCTAAAAACTATTATGCATAGGTCATCACATACATGACTATGCTAATGCACACAACTCTTCCTAACAATTATTAATATAGTTAATAAGGATTAAGTATATTACAAATATGTTAAAATTCATTTGTGTAAATTATTAGCCTTTAAAGTTGAAGTAATTGCTCAAATTACCAAGGCAAACAATTTGAGCAAAACATCTATCATGTAGAGGATCGTGCCAAGGCTCACATGTTGGATTATCTTTGTTATATTCAAATATTGGCATGGTATGATGCACACGATTAAGAGTATATATTCATAAAATATATTTGTATTGGATGTTACCATTGCAAATGGTATATGCAACAAAGAAGATTGTTATAAACAATTTAAGAGATAAACCATAAATAGAGACACCCCATAAAAAAGTTAATAAGCCATTGTGAATTCTTACAAGTAATAATTATATACTATAAGTATTATTATGCCTTGTGTAATAGTTCATCCATGTTTTGAAAAATTGACCTCCATGCAGCACAAGAGTCGATCTTGACAACCGCAATTAGTTGATGAAGTTGAGTATAGCTCAACAATACTAGAGGCTTTGAAGGGTCACCTTGAAAACAAGATGAGGTATAGCCTAATAAACTATCTCAACTATTAAGAATTTCATATTTAAGATAGTTGAGAATGTTGTCATCCCTAGAATTTTGTATCTAGAGTTATATTGAATGTGCCATGGATCCTCAACCATTGCACTATAGATATGATATTTTTACCATCAACATGCATAGTGATGAGTGGGGATGTCAACTTTAAATTTATCACCATAAAATAGAATTGGAAACTTTTAAGGACCCTAAAATCTATGTATTTAATCGATCAAGGTTGAAAGTGACTCTTCTATTTCATGAATTTTTAAAAGTTAAAGCACAAGAAGGAATCATAAGAACTCGTGAAGGGGTCTTGCTAACTCAAAATCAAGAAATACTATTTTTAAATGTTTAAATGTTATTTTGTTGCAACATCTAATTAAATGATGCTTGTTTCAAGAACCAACATTTATATTCTATACCAATGATAAATATTGAATTCAACTTGATGCTCCTTAGATAGTGCAAATGTGATCAAAATATTTGTTTACTTTTCCCATGGAATATGCCCTCTTATAACTATTATGTCAAGCAACAATATTTATATTATTTGACAATGGTCAATATCAAATCTCGGTCCCCATATTCACTATGGCTCCATATACAATTTATTATGATTGGTTACATCTTCCAATATTCAACCATCTATTTCAAGCATGAGGATATTCATGATATATTCATGGTGGAAATATTGTTGTCATTGATGTCAAAGATATGGGAGATTACAGATGTCCAAAATGAAGATTATTGGAAATATTGTTTGGATACCCAAATTCTTTTATGCCCAAATTAGATACCCTATATTTGAAGGCCTTTTTACTCTAAATATCTAATTCAAATAGGATAATAGGATATATGGTTGAAAAACTTATCTGAGACCTTTCCAATGGAATATGGCACTCTCTCTAACTCCATAGGAATGATGAGAAACAAAGATTTTATCAAGCCGGCCTAACCATAAAGTATATGTCGACCTATCTAATTGAACAAGTCAGCCCCATAAGTGAACACATAAACATTATAAACATAGGATAAATGAGTCTTTTGAAGATCATCCAAGCAAGAAGAGATCTGAGGTGAGCAAGAGAAGTTGGGGAATACTCTTGGGGTTTTAAAGGTGGAGAAAAATTGTGATTCATGGAGTGAATGAGCCATTTTGGCATTTTTGCTATAAATTTTCTTCTGGGGTATTTCAAATAGTGAAATTTTGAGGAGATGGAGGCGAGATCTTTGTGTACATGTGATAAAACATTCAAGCATTGGTTCATTGTACTTTTTGAGATATTTTATATGGAAGTTAGGGTTTCTAAATAATCTTGAAATCAATTTCAAATAGGTCAGTTTGGCATTTTCTCTATAACTTATTTTTTGAAATGTTTAAACTATGAACTTCTCAGAGACCTATGGACACATATAGTAATACCTCAGGTAAAGATTTTAGACTTTTGTTCACTATACTTCTAGAAATATGCCTTGAGGAAGTTAGGGTTTATGAATGATCCTAAAGTTAGTTTCAAACATGTTAGCTTGGAATTTTTGTTGTAATTTTTTTTTTGGGAATTTTCAAACTTTGAAATTTTCAGAGATCCAAGGAGACATACAAAAGTTCCTTTGGTAAAAATTCAATAATCATATTTGCAAAATTGGATATGTGACGTGCTGTATAAGTTCATCCTTGGGAAGAGGACACAACACCAAGTTTTGGAAGAAGTAAACTTGGTGAAGGTAGAAGAAAAAAATAAACTTGGTGGAGGAAGAAGTAGCTAGCAGACGTGGTGAAGGAATAGCAAGTAGACTCAATTAAGTAGGTTTGTGCCTACAAATGTTTACAACAATGGGGCTCTAGTGTCTCCAATAGGTTGGTTCCTATGAATATTTACAATGGCGGGGATTGGTGTCTCCAATAGGTTGGTACCTATGAGTATTTTTAGTCATGGGGAGTGGTGTTTTGAGTAGGTTGGTGCCTACAAATAATTATAAAAATATTTTTTGTGTTTTTCTCCAAAAATAGTTTCCATGTAAATCTTGTGTTCCATATTCTGGAGTTGATAGATCTCATATGTGATTGTTTTGTTATGGTTCATGAATGTTTAAATAAGTAAAAATTGTCTTATTCTTATTCACCACCCTCTTATTATAAGTGTGTGCTAAAAAATTAGTATTATAAAAATTTCCCTCAAAAACAACCTAGCCACTTAAGGTAGATTTTGAGAACACACATGGCCAGTCAAGAAGTTTTCTCCACAAACAGAGCCCCATTATTTGATAAATGAACTATGCATTATGGAGTATATGGATACAAACTTATCTAATGGCCCTTGGGTTTGATATTTGGAAATTGGCATGTGACTAGTTATACAACCCCAAAATATCCTCCAAAAGATAGGACTAGGAAAAAGGCTAGTGAACATAATGCAAAAGCCATGAATACTATCTTGTGTGGTATATCAGAATTAGAATTTGTCAAGGTGATGCATGGTGAATTGAAAAAGGAAATTGGGGACAAATTTTAAAACATATATAAAGGAAATGACATGGTGAAGAAGCCAAGGCTCCAAACTCATAGAAGATAGTTCGAGAGTTTGAGAATGAAAGATGACGAAAATGTTGCATCATATTTCCTCTGTGGGATGAATTTGTCAAAATCACCAGGGGAGAAGGTTGAAGAACCAATGATTGTGCAAAAGGTGTTAAGGTTACTCCCCTTAATATTTGATTCTAAGGTCTCTACCATTGAATAAGTGAAGGATCTAGAGAAATTGATGATGGATGAGTTGCATGGGATTATCACTACCTCTGAAATAAGGATAGAAAAAAAGAAAACACGGAATGATGTAGCCTTCAAAGCATCAAAGAAGACAAAAGGAAACAAATCATGTGATTTTTCCAACCATGAATTATATATAGAAGAAATAAAATTTGTGAGAAAGCTAAAATGAGGATGTGGACAAGATAAATCTAAGCTACCCTTCAAATGTTTTAATTGTGGTAGATTAGGACATTTTGTTGCTAAAAATCCATATGAGAAAAAATGGAAGATAGTGATGATGAAGAATAATGTAACTATATAATAAAAACTTATATACACAAAAGTGGAAAATATACTAAAAAGAAGAGCTTTTACTCTAGAGAGAACAACAACTCATATGAAGAAACTGATGGATATGTTTCTGATATTGACAAAGAAGTGTTCCTCTTCATAGCCATGGATACAATGTATACTGATAAAGAAAATGAATAAAATCAAAAAGAAAAATCTAATAAAAAATAAGAAGACATTAATGGGGAAGTGAATCTTGAATTAGAACTCATTAGTGCCTTAGAAGAAATACACAGACTGATGGGAAAGAATAAAAAGAAGAGAAATTGTAGAAATATAAAAAAGACCATGATCATTGTTAAAATAAAATAAAAAATATAATCCTAAATACTCAACTAGAAGAGGCAATAAAGATAGATGTGGCATGAGAAGCCAATTGAAAGTAAAGTAATAAAATTGTGAGAAGCTAGAAGTTGATATTGTTTCCTTAAGAAAGGAACTAGAGAAAACAACTAATCAATTTAATAGAAGCTTGACATTTGGAAAGACTGCTAAAATCTTAGATAATGTTCTCAATTTCCAAAGGTCACCATTCATCAAGGTAGATCTTAGCTACTACAAAATACAAAAGACCTTCGAGGGAGATGCAACAATTAAGGTCACACGACCATCATAAAAGGAAAATGAAGAAAAGCCTAAAAGTTATGGTAATATTCTCAAAGACTCCATAAAAAATGAAATGACAATAGGAAAGGAAATGAGGACCAATGGAAACCTTATTCTTCTCATAAGAACAACAAGAACGAGTTTAGAAGAGTTGATATACCAAGAAGGCCTTTCACAACCCAATACCAAAATCTTTTCCTTGGTTGTTTTTTTTTCTTACATTAATTTTGGTCATAAAGTAATATATTGTAAATCTTATGCAAGAAGTGATCATGTGAGAGATAGAAATAGAAGATCTTATAAGACCTCAAAAAATTATTCTATGAGCAGAAAAACCATAATTTCTCATGGGTTTGTTAATAGAAATTACAATTCCTTTTTTGCATACTTGATTACAATATTGTTATGATTCTTATGCCTTAAAAATGATAAGAGACCAATAATTGTAGTCCTATTCGAGGAGGAAACCTCATTTTACAATGAATACAATGTAAAAGACAATATTTTATGATCCTAAGACTAGGGATCCTTAGTTTATATATAAGAGACAAAGGGTACAATTATAATAAAATAGGATCATGAGGGGTTCTAGCCTACATAACAATATAACAATAGATATGTAATCACTTAATATAGTAGGGCTTAATAAGGGGTTTTTGGGTTAGCATGGGGCTTAACATGTCCCTCCCCTTCAAAGAAGTATTTTCCTCAACACTTGACTATCTATGGTGTTTTTGCATGAACAAATCATCTTCCCATGTCGCTTCTTCCATTGGTAGTGTCACGACGCCAACGACGGCGGTAGTCTTTCAACCGTGCCGGCGAGGTGCGACACCACCGAACACTTTCTTTTTAACAATACTTGTGCACATGGACTACGCCTAATTCACATCCATCTACTTAGTTTGTGCTTCTCAACCAAGTATAATATTAGTTATCCTTTATATCAATGAACACCCATACTTTATTCATTATCAACAGCAATTATAAACGACAACAACAATTGCACGATATAAAGGGGAGGGGAAACTCCCTGAACAAGTCTGCCCAACAATATATAATAATCAGTCTTTTCTTCAATATACAAGCTTACAAGTATACTTGGCAAAATCCAAGTCTATACTTAGCCAAATTTACAAGAGAGGCAAAACAACCTTTTACAATGTCTTCGTGCACGCCTTGCACGATGGGTGGGTGCTCACCCGAGCCACCAAGACACCCTCGTCAATCCCGGCACAAAACTGCACTTCGTTCAACCCACGACACACCTTGCCCAACCTTTGACTTTCCAAGTATCACCTCTAAACCATGCGACATATACCAAGACTAGTGCATGAGTTGTACGCTTTCCTCTTGTCACTTTTGTGCACTTGAGGACTGCACTTATGCGAAGATTGTTGGTCGAAAATCCGATGATGAAATGACTCTCCTCCATCGCACATATATACCCATCGTTGGGTGTGGGTGGGTTGCCCAGCCGACTGCCCACACACCCCTTCACGCGACATTTGGGCGCTTGCCACAAGTCGGCCACACCCCCATCCATGGGTCGACCATCCAACGCCTCAACCGCTCCTCGTTCGGGTATAAATGCTCCATCATATCGTCACACTTAACTGGCATGTCCGTCACATGTAACTCTTCACTTTGTCGCTTTCCCGTGTCAGCCTACCCGGCGCTCCACCCGCACGCGGTTGTGCGCACCCTCCGTCGCATCGCACTTGCCCGCCCGGTGCGTGCACGCCCGGTTGCCAGGCGCCTGCCCGTCGCACAACAACGAAGGCGTTACATCCTCCTCCACCTGAAGTCGTTGTCGTCCTCGACAACATACCATCCTCCAAGCATCAATATCCATGATGTAAATCTCCTCCTCATATGGCAAATAGCCCTGCAACATATGTAGGACTCCATCTCCACCATGTCTCATCTCAGCAACCAACTGTCACCAAGATAATCCATACCAATGTATACATCCCATCGATATGTCATATATCAGATGTCCATGATCATCGACCACCCTGTCACAATCTCCCCATGCTGCTTTCCACCATGGAAGCTGGTCCCTCCAACTCAAGCTACATGCCTACTGCAACAATGTGTCAACTCCATCATGTCATCATCACCATGTGCATAACTGCCCACGATACATTAACAAGTGCTAACACACCTCAACCATGTGCCAACATCTCATTTCAACAATATGTCAAGTGTTCCATGTGAACACCTCTCTCCATCATGTGTCCTATGTGAACTACTGCCATGATACTCCAACATAATGTCAACATACCTTTGTACACTTCGCGACCCCATGTTTGAACTAGTTGGGTAGCTAATCCAACCATCACGCTCAAGCCATGAGAGTGAACAAACTCATATCACCATCATTCGTTTCCCAAAACATCTGCCACATCCTGAACTCATCAAGAACAACCCATGCTCAGGTCCATGAAGTAACCCTCATCTCATTTGCAACATGTCATGATGCTTGATGCCAAGCCATCCCTGCACCATCATATATGCTCAACCTGCTTTAAGGACTCACTGCCATGAGCAGCTAACAATGAGCCCCATCTTCTTGTTCATCTAAGAAGATGTAGAGGGGTTAGAGCCTGAAGGCTCACCCTCACTAATCATCTCAATCCATCTATCAGGATCCTCAATCTCTATCCTTTGTAGATAAGTGACCCGGTCCTCCCCTCAAACATCTGGCCTCACATATAACTCCTCATCATCATCATCCTCAACCACTTCTAGCCTTCTTGATAAGTCCAAGATACTATCTGAAAGTGTCTTAATGACCAATGACTGTTCGGTAAGCTTTGTCTCAACTGTGGACAACCGCTTACTCATGTCACCCAATTTCTTCTCATCCCCCATTTGCATCATTGCCAATTTACAATCAGGTCTGGTCACCCCAAAGGTAGGCACACCTATGGGTACATCTTCCCTTCCATCATAAATTTACAACTTCTTCAAATGTGGAACAATCATAGCATCATATTGTTTCATAAATTCCATTCCCAGCATAGCCTAATAGTCATCAATCTGCACTATAGTGAAGTCCACCTTCCCGGTCCATTCACCAAGTGTTGTGTCCACCTGTTCAGCTACACCAAGAACTTCATCCAGAGGATAATTCACTATCTTCATATGTGCCTTGATAGGTACATATTTCAGTCCAATCCTTCTCACAGTATCTTCACCCATGAAGTTGTGAGAAGCCCCACTATCCACCATAGTGAGTACATCAGCACCTCCAACCTTCATCCGAACATACTCCAACTTATTCCTCTCAGGATCCTTCCGAGAGATCACCTCTGTAGCAGCAGCAACACCAAGTATCTGCATCATACCCACAGAAGCACCTTCCTCTTTCACATTAGATTGTGCTATAGCAGCCACTTTCGGTTTAGAAGGACAATTCTTCACCGTATGTGGTCCAGCACATATCCAACACTTCAAGACCTTCTTCGTCTTTGAACTATCATCCGATCTCGAAGCATCATCTTTCTTCTTCTCTTTCGGCTTATCGGACTTCTTCTTCCTATCATCAGAAGTCTCATCATAATGCTCCACCAACCTATCCACAGCAGCAAAAGCTTCTTCAAGTGTTCTAATCCTCTGTCTCTTCACTTCATTGCGAGCCCAAGGCTTCAACCCAATAATGAAATTGAACACCTTGTCCCTCTCCGCCATGTCAGGAAGTTCTAGGACCGCACTTGCAAACTCCTGCTGATATGTCTGAAGGTTCCCTGTTTGCTTTATGAATTTAATCTTCATCCTTGCTTCCCATGTTTCATCCTGAGGACTAAAATGGGCCTGCAAAGCTCCTTTCATCTCATCCCACGAAGTGATGTCACTAGCACTGCCACTGGCAATCTGGTCCATCCTCCTTCGCCACCACATCTTAACATCCTTTGTTAGAAACTGAGCAGCTACCTTGACCTTTGTCTCATCATTAGATAGACCCAACCGTTCCAAGTATTGCTCCATGTCCCACAAAAAGTTGCCAAGAGTCTTTGCACTCCTTGTACCATCGAACGATTCTGGTTCCTTGACTTTCACATGAGGCACTCCTCCACCTGAGCCATGCCTCACGTCCTTCTTCAACACCGCTATCTCATCCTTGGCTTGATCAAGAGATTTCTTCAAGTCCACGATCTCTGCAAGACCCTGGTCCCTTGCTTCTTCAACCTCCTTGACCCTTATTTCATGTTGTGTACACATAAGATCAGTGTACTCGTGTTGAGTTCGGAGTTCATCAAGCTCATCCTTCATCTTCAAAGTTGCCTCTTGCTCCTTCACAACCAAGTCAATATTCTTTTCATAATGATCTTCCAAGTACTCCAACCTTTCCAACACTTTCTGAATAAGTCCAAGGGTAGCATCACGACTAGACCCAACTTGAGATTCAGCCATTGCTAATAGCCTTCTCCTTCTTTGCAACCTAGTCTCGACCATGCACCAGCTTCACCTGCAACCCAAGTCCTTGATGCAACACTTATCAGGAAGTGTTTCACCAACCTCTTTCCTCTGCAAGTACCTGTCACCACAGTCACTTCTTCCAAGTGTACCCACTCCTGCACTTTGTCACGAGCAACCCTGCTCAACCCAATCCTGCAAGACTCCTCCAAGTCTTTAGACTAGCTCTGATACCACCTGTCATGACGCCAACGGCAGCGGTAGTCTTTCAACCGTGCCGACGAGTTGCAGCACCACCGAACACTTTCTTTTTAACAATACTTGTGCACAAGGACTACGCCTAATTCACATCCATCTACTTAGTTTGTGCTGCTCAACCAAGTATAATATTAGTTATCCTTTATATCAATGAACACCCATACTTTATTCATTATCAACAACAATTATAAACGACAACAAGAATTGCATGATATAGAGGGGAGGGGCAACTCCCTGAACAAGTCTGCCCAACAATATATAATAATCAGTCTTTTCTTTAATATACAAGCTTACAAGTATAATTGGAAAAATCCAAGTCTATACTTAGCCAAATTTACAAGAGAGGCAAAACAACCTTTTACAATGTCTTCGTGCACGCCTTGCACGATGGGTGTGTGCTCACCCGAGCCACCAAGACACCCTCGTCAATCCTGGCACAAAACTGCACTTCGTTCAACCCACGGCACACCTTGCCCAACCTTCGACTTTCCAAGTATCACCTCCAAACCATGCGACATATACCAAGACTAGCGCATGAGTTGTACGCTTTCCTCTTGTCACTTTTGCGCACTTGAGGACTGCACTTATGCGAAGATTGTTGGTCAAAAATCCGATGATGAAATGACTCTCCTCCATCGCACATATATACCCATCGTTGGGTGTGGGTGGGATGCCTAGCCGATCGCCCACACACCCCTTCACGCAACGTTTGGGCGCTTGCCACAAGTCGGCCACACCCCCATCCATGGGTCGGCCATCCAACGCCTCAATCGCTCCTCGTTCGGGTATAAACACTCCATCATATCGTCGCACTTAACTCGCATGTCCTTCGCATGTAACTCTTCGCTTCGTCGCACTCCGTTGCTTTCCCGTGTCAACCTACCTGGCGCTCCACCCGCGTGTGGTCGTGCGCGCCCTCCATTGCATCGCACTTGCCCGCCCGGTGCGTGCATGCCGGGTCACCTGGCGCCCTCCCGTCGCACAACAACGAAGGCGTTATAGGTAGATTCTTCCATTTGATGAGGTACTCATTATTATTTTTTCTTCACTGCTTAATCCTTGTTTCCAAAATTCTTTCTAGTTCTAGTATTATTTTCCCGTCTTCAATAATATTTGGTAGATTAGTTTGGACTGGGATCTTGTCAGTGATTACCTTCTTTAAGCAAGAAACATGGAAGACTGGATGTAGATGTGAAGATGGAGGCACCTCCAATTTTGTAAGTCATTCTTCCAATCGTCTGCAACACCTTATAGGGGTAATAATACCTCAGAGCTAATTTATTGTCCTTCTTTTGTTGCTTGAGGGAAATTTTTTTATATGGTTGTAGTCTCACAAATACCTTATCACGTACCACAAATTCTCTTTCACTGCAATGTTGATATGTGTTTTGTTTCATCCTATTTTGTGCCCTAACCAAGTTATCTTTCAATAGTTGAAGAACTTCTTGTTGGTTTTGTATGTGGTCATATATTGCTTGAGCCTTTATAATCCCTCTTGTAAAAGGTGGTCCCCCCCTCAAAGAGGACTATAATTATTGGTTTATTATCATTTTTAAGGTGCAAGGATCATAAAAATACTAATTTTGTTAAATATAATAACTACGAGCACATAGCATATGATTGTAGAAGCAATATAATAAAGTCTCCTAAACAAAACAAGGAAAATACATTCTTACCAAGCATAAAGAAGAATACACAAAGGTGTGGGAAAAGAAGGAATAATGTCAACTTGCACTGTATGCTCAAAACAAAAGAAGCCAATGGTACATTGATATTGAATGTTCAAAACACGTGATAGGGATTAGAACATATTTCTCACCCTAAAGGAAGAAAAAAGATAATGCTTTTACAAGGATGGTTGGAAAAGGTATGATTAGTGTTGTTGGTGGAAAGACTAAAACACAAAATGTCTTGTGCGTTGAAGGGTTAAAACACAATCTTCTAAGTGTCATAACCTCATATTTCATTCTAAAGGATGTGAGATAAGGAAAGCAGGTTCAAGAATATTAGTGAAAATGAAAATAGAATCTTGAGCAATCTATACGTCCTTGATGAAGTCAAAGGAGAAAAATGTTGTATGTGACAGGTAGAATAAAGTTGGTTATGGAATAAAAGGATGGATCATATAAACTTTGACAATCTAGTAAAACTCAACAAGGCACAAGCAATAAGAGATATGCTAAGAATCTCAAAACCTACAAACATTATTTGCAATCCATGTCAATATAGGAAGTAGAGGAGAGTTAGTTTCAAAACAAAAGAGTACTCAACATCAAATTCATTGGAACTTGTACACAAAGACCTCTATGGGCTAGCTAGAACACAAACTTTAAAAGGTGAGAGTTATTTTATGTTGCTTATAACTTGTTACACAATAATGATATGGGTTACATTTCTTAAAGAAAATCTGAAGCATTTTAAAAGTTTAACCCTTTCAAAGCCCAGGTTGAAAATGAGATTGATTTAAAAATCAAGTGCTTAAGAACATAAAGAGGAGGTGAAATTATCTCTAATGAATTTAATGAATTCTATAAGAATCATGGAATCAAGAGACATTTTTCAACAGTAAGGACTACATAGCAAAATGGAGTTCTAGAAAGGAAGGATAGAACTATACAAGAAATGGCTAAAATAATGTTTAATGAAGCCAAACTACATGATACCTTTTGGGGAGAAGAAATCATCACAACAATATACATTTTGAATAGAGCACAAATTAGGATGAACAACGTTAAGACACCTTATGAATTATGGAAATGCATACCAACTACATTCAAAATAATTCAAAGTATTTGTGAGCAAGTGTTATATAAATATAAATGAAGATAATTTATGTAAGTTTGATTTTATAATAGATGAATATATCTTTCTTGGCTATGCATATGGAAGCAAGGCCTAAAAACGTTACAACAAAATACTACACAAGGTAGTAGAAAGTGTTGATGTAAGAGTGGATGAAACAATACCTCAAAGAGAAAAGCCATAATAAATGAAAACCCAAAGGAGAGAATCTACAGAGAAAGAGAAAATGAAGAAAAAATAAAGAAAAAGAAGAAATAGAGTTCCAATATCCAAAGACACCATCTAAACTTATCCAAAAGTATCATCTAGAAATTGGATTTTCGGTGATATAGATATAGGAGTTGAGACTATAAGAGGATTGGTAAGTACACCAAAACAAGCAAAATTTTCTTTGCTATCCAAAATACAGACTAAGAACTTTATACAAGTTAGTGAAGACAAACATTGGATTAATGTTATGGAAAAAGAAGTAAATTAAAGTGAGAAGAATGAGAGATTGGAAATTATGCCTAGATCAACAGACAAGAATGTGATTGGTACCAAAGTTGGTTTTCGTAGCATTAGATGGTGTTCTAGTCTTGACTTTGGTTAGACAAAATAAGAAACACTAGGACTCCAGAAGCCAGTAAACCGTTTTTGGAAAATCCACCTAGAAGCAACTCAATTAAGTTAATTAATTAGTAATTAAATTTTTCTTAAGTCTAACTTAGGGAAAATGATTAATTAACAACAATTAATTGAGAAATGTGATATTTCTCTAGAAACTCACATGGATAAACTCTGAAATGATCTCAGTCATCGATGAGGACTTAATCATGGTCATTGGTGGTCCAACTAGAGATTATAAGAGAAGGTCTAAGGGGTTGGAGCAAGACACATCGAATCTCATTTGTGAGAGCCAACAAAAGCTTAGAGAGCAAGTTCCTTGGGTAGATCGAGCTATCCAATGTAGGAAGAAGGTTTGAGCCAGACAAGGAGGATTGAGGGAGAAACAAAGACATTTCCAACAAAGGTTATTAGTAGCAGAGCAGTTGTAGCTTGGAGGGTGAATTATTTTTCAGGAAAGTCATCCAGGAAGAGCAAGTGAGCTAGAAACCCCAACGAAAGTGTCAGAAGACGGTTTTTTCAATTGTCATAGGTCAGGATATCACCCACAAGGTAGAGAAAATTATTTTTAGTGACAGAGGGAGGCTAGACGACCCGGTTGGAGGAGTTCCAGAGGATGTATGACTTTCCCAGAGCCAACAATGTGAACAGGCTAGAAGGAGACTAATCTATTGAGGCAGAGGGAGGAAATTCCGCCAAATATTTTGGCAACATATTTTGCTAGAGGATTTGTAGTTGGGTATCTTGATTTGTACTCAAATAATTTAGTTGTGGTATAATAATAAAACCCTCATTTGTTGCACCAATTTTCCCGCATTTGGTTTTTCCACGGATAATTGTCCAAAAAAAATTGTGTCAAATTTTTATTTTGTGCATGCTAGTATTTTCTCAGTATCTAGTTTATTTCCGAAACATTTTTATTTGTGAAGAGATTTTACTGTGATTAATTTGTTATTTTTCCGTCACAAAAGAAACAGCATAATTAATCAGTTGGAAGAATTAGTACCAGTTGTTTCATTTCAAAATTTTCACAACCAATTGGTTCTTTAGAAATAAGTTGAATGAATATGGACAAAAAGTAAGAAATATCGAAATATTGGACTATAAAGGATATTCTCAAGTTGAGGGTATTGAATTTGAATAAACCTTTGCCCTAGTTGCAAGATTATAAGTGATCAAATTGTTTTTAACATTTTTTTGTTCCAATAACATCAAAGTTTATCAAATGGATGTCAATCCAACATTTCTAAATGAAAATCTAGAATAATAAGTATATATTGAACAACCAAAAGGATTCCAATTGTTAGAAATGAAGATCATGTATGCAGATTGAGAAAAAAACTCTATGGACTAAAGAAAACTCCTAGAGCTTGGTATAAAAGACTTGAAAAATACCTACAACAACAAGGTTTCAAAAGACAGATGTAGAGAACAATATTTACATCAAAAAAGAAAATGAAAATTTGTTAATCAATGTGGTTTATGTGGATGATATAATTTTTGGAAGTAATGTTAACATAAGAGCCAAAAGTTTGTAGAAGAAATGCAAAAAAAATTTGAGATGTCCATGCTTGGAGAATTGTCATTCTCTCTAGATTTTGATATTTCTCAATCCAGCAAAGGCATATTCATTTCTCAAACCAAATACATCAAGGAGATGTTGAAAAGATTCAAAATGGATGATTGTTCACTTGTTAGTATACCCATGATCATAGGATGTAACTTGATAAAAAATGATGAATCCCCAGTAGAAAATCAAACATTGTACAAGTCAATGATTGGAAACCTACTATATGTGACAATATCAAGGCCAAATACCATGCAAGCAGTAGGATTGGCTGCATGATTTCAAACTGCACCAAAGGAGACATGTGAAAGCAACGAAAAAAATATTTAAATATCAGAAGGGTACATTGGATTTTGGATTGTGGTATTCATGAAGTAAGGACTTAACTTTAACAACATATAGAGATTCATATTAGGAAGGAGATATTGATGACAAAAAAAGTATAAGTGGAGGAGAATTACTTATAGTCAATTGTATAGTATCATGGTTGAGCAAGAAGCAAATATATTATAGTAGAGGCATGTTGCACATAAGTTCTTTGGATGAATCAAACACTAAATATATGAAGATAGAAAATGATTGAGAAGGAGTGATGTTGGAAATCACATGTGCATCCTCTTCTTCATGTGTCAGGCACTTGACCAGTACTAACAGTCGTAAGTCTAAGTAAAGGTCATGGAGAGAGAATGGTGGGGGATTGGATAAGCATATGCAGTTTCCTTGAGGATAAAGCATACAAGAAAGGAAAGGGACCGATAGTCTTTGAGGATAGGAAAGGTGTCCAAGATAAGAGTGGTCGAAGAGGACCACTATTATTTGAGGATTCGAGTTTGGAAATCCAATATAAGAATAGCCTAAAAGGACACACCTTGCGAATATCCAGATGGGCTATGTTCCTTGTAGAGGTAGCGCAATATCACACGAAAAGCTTCCTTGTATAATGCTCTTGAATGAAGATGAGCTTGTCTAGTTAGTCCTAAAAGAAAATGATGGTCATAATAATGATGTGTATAGCTTGGATTATCAATATGACTCTTCTTATGAGAACTCTTCAGTTTGAGAATGATGATGTACTTGTTGTACAATTACGAATACCTCCCACGTTAAGAGGGAATATTGGAAATGTAACTAATTTTGGTCCTCAAAATTGTTGTTGTACTCATTTCAATATGTATCTTATGTAACAAACAAAATAAGAAAAGAAAAAAGTTGTTGATTTAAAATCATGGGTTTCATGCTCATTATTGATGGTATTCTAGATAAAAGCATGTTCTTCATGTTTCTAGGGTTTGTTAGGTCATAAGATTTATTGTCATGAGTCAAAGGAGTCAACATCATGTTTATAAGACACTTCCGGGCAAAATGTAATTTGAAAAATATTTGATTTTTTAGTCTAAAAAATCCTGGAAACCTCCTACCACAATTTATCCTAGAGAGGGGCTATTTGACTTCTTGGAAAGGCTATATATAGAGACACCTTCGACCTCATTTGAAACACATAACCAACAAGTTTGATATGTAATAGAAGGATGAAGAAATAATAGTGAAGAACAAAGAAATACAAGAGAAACCCTAGGGAGGAAAATAAGACAAGTTTTGGGCACTTTTCTCTCACACATGCGAGTTTCTAGAGCAGTTGTAGGGGCCAAAATTTCTGCAGTAACTACGAATCCAAATTTTGTTGCAGGGGGGCCGAAATTATGCTGTAGGTGTAGTTCTAGAAGGGTTTGTCTAATTTTAATTTGACCTAATTGGAAGGTCTATTTGGAGGGATGGATTAGTGCTAGAGGAAGGACTTGGTCTAGGGTTTGGGTCTTTGTTGTCTCATTTGAAGCAAATTTTATAAGAAGAGGAGATTTTCTAGGTTTTCCCCTTGGAGGGGTTTTTCCCTGGCTTGGAGCCTAATGTGTCCATTGTCTTTACTATTTTTATCTTTATATTTTTTTAATGAAAATATCTAAATAAGAAACACAAGAATATAAATAAAGTTCACAAGCAAGTATTAAGGAATAAGGAAAATTTAAATTAACAATTGCCACATTACATTTTCCATGAGTTGAGACATAGAACTATCAATTGAAAAGATAAGCACATTCAATTTATTCCTTCTTATTAATCATTATATAAGTAAGCACCATATCTTGAGATTGGTTTTGAACTCTTAAACTTTTTGGGTCTTCATGAGGGTCATCTGGCACATTCAAAACAAAAAATTTGACCATCTATTTCATCAAGGGATGTTCATCAACATATGGCTCCAATTGTGGGATAATGACCCCTACAAGTTGTTGAGAACCCAAGAATCAAACCAATTTCCTTCTCCATCGGACTAGGGAGCCACCCCAAACCATTATATTAATTCCAACAAATGATTATTAGGAAAACTTGATTGAAGTAACCAAATCATATACAATATCTCCCTACCCTACATACTTAGAGAGGATGGTATCTCTGAAGTATAGGTATATTTCCAATGTATCCTTGTACAAAGGAAACTCATGTGCTTTCACTCAAACATGTTTGAAAGTCTTGATTTATTGGAATTGTTTTGAAGACACTCATCGATGGAGAAATAATGGTTATGCCATGGTGAAGTTGCATAAGTGAATTGATGTTGAAAATCCATGGAGATCTAGAGGGCTAGTTCCTCTTTTTCTAGATGTCCCTTTGCTATTGATACTTGAAGGACCTCTTTTTCATTAGGATCTACTTGAGATGAGAAATCAACATCACTTTTGTTAATCTTGTGTTGACATTACCATTATGGATTTCAATAGACCAATTGTGGCCATTGAGAACCCCGTGCAATATTTTTTCCACAATGACATTAAATGAAATCTTTATGTGTATCTAGTGGAGGTTCATACAATCCATCTTTAAACTCATTGTCAACATTCCTTCAATATTGAACATCTGAGAGATTATAAACCCCCTCCCATAGAGCATGTGGCTGATGGTATTCCTTTAGAATTGAAACATTATAATTCTCATATTGAGGAACATAATCTAGAAGACAATTTTTTTCACATATTTTTATCAAATTTCTCTTCTAAATTCCCCTTTTGACTTTCTTGAAACAATATTTGAAAGTTTAAGAGATCAACACCACTTTCATGAATAATTTCTCTAATGACTTGAGCTTGCCACATTAATTCTTTTCAATTGCAATTTTTTCTTGCTTCAATAAAAATCTCAAGTTCACAAGTAAAGAATATTTGTAGTAGTTGAAAATGATGAAATCATTTGGAACATTTCTTTTGGAATATCATAAAGGACTTTCATAAATATGAAAGCGAAATTTTTAACTGTTTCTTTTTCATTCATACATATTTCAACCATCGTCAAGAAAAAGGAATATGGATCTTTCCTTGAAAATAATTTCTCAATTATTTAGATCTTCTAATACATCCCTTGGTTGTGATGGTTCTAGGTAGCATTGAATAAAACCATTCACGAGCATTTCCTTGTATAGTAATGACAAATAATCTACAAACAACACCATCTTCAACCATATTATAAGTATCCTAGGCACTATTAAACTTAACCAAATTAATTTTTGCATCCTTTGAAGTATCTTCAAAGAACAAGGGAAACTTCTCAATGAAAATATTTGGTATGGGATGATTCTTTTCTTACAAGTTGAAGGGAATTTTGTATGTTATTTTGTTTCCTTTGGGATCTTCTCCTTTTGCCATAGCTTGGAAAATTCTTGATGGGATTGATGTGGAAGGCACACTATTATCACAACATGGAAGAAATTATTCATTGAAGTTTTCATACATATCTACATTTAATTCTAAAATCTTTTCAATGGAGTCATCAAGGCATTTTTCTTCAAAATCAAAATCATCAATAACAAAGTCATCAAGGAGCTTATTCACTGAATTATTGCATGCTTCTTGGTATTCAATAAATATCTATAACATTTCTATACTTGATTTTCCATAATATTAAAGGCCATGTGATGTTCTTTCAACAAGGTTTTCAAGAACTCAATTCATCTTCAACTATGTAGCTACAAATCTACTGAACCTTTTCAAAGAAAAAAACTTGAACTAGAGAGCTTGTAGTTTCTCAAAATTTTATAATCCTTAAAAGAAAGTATCATATTTCTTGAAATGAATCACCTCCCAATGGAGTTTCCAAAAATGTTGTTATTTTTCCCTGTCAAGGATAAGAGATTGTAGTTTCTCAAAATTTTATAATCCTTAAAAGAAAGTATCATATTTCTTGAAATGAATCACCTCCCAATGGAGTTTCCAAAAATGTTGTTATTTTTCCTTGTCAAGGATAAGAGTCAAACACCTAGGCAATAGTCAATATCCCCCCTTCATTTTTATAGAGGTGGTACTCCTCTTTTGATAGATGGAAGGCTTTTATTATGGTATTAGATGAATGCAATGGGTGAGTGATAAACAACGAATCCCATGCAATCTCTCGTATAGTGGATTTAGTCATTAAGCATGCAAAAAATGAATATGAAAATAAAGAATTTTTATATATTGGGGATAGACTACAACAAGTAATTTTCCTTCCTCTTTAAAATAATTTGAATCCAAACTAAAATATGACTTTGTAGGATGAATTAAAAATAACAATATGGATAGGCCTTTGTTATATGAGATTTATGATTGCGGATGAAAGTATCTCCTCTAGGTCGGTGGCTAATCTATAACAACAGAGAGACAAGGAACACAATGATTTTCCTTAAAGTAAATAGATGATGGAGTGAGGCCGACCTGGAATCCTTTGCACACTTCACTCCTTATTTAGTTTGGAATCTCCAATTCTAGCTCATAATGCCAAAATTAGAACCTGCACAGTCAGATAACACAAGCCAAGAAACTACGAGATCTATGCAGTATCATCTAAGTACTTCATTCAATAGATCAACAAGGTATTGAAATATATGAAATAAAAACATCACATAGAGGAAAACAATGAATTATTTACATTAATATAAATGGAAGGAGATTACAACCATAAGTAGTAGCTGATCTTGTAGAAGAGCTCCTCCAAGTTGTTGACTTGTCCTTTCCTTGTCACAATATGCACCTCCAATCACCCTAAATACATGAGATGATGACCACTCACTACAAAAACATAAGGGAAGAATCACTCTCCAAAATCCAACCCCCAACCACATAGAAGGTTGGGAATATATAGAGAAGTAGGGTAAGTAGGGAGTCCTTATCCAATTACCAATCTAGGGTTTGAGATCCACCTTTGATGGAGGAATAGGATCAAAGGATAAGTGTTGAAAACTCCAAAGTAGGGTAGGATAGGATTTGAATGTTTGATCAAATGTAAGTAGTTAAAACAACTTACGGAAACTTCTAGAAGGGGAAGATTCTAGAATCCCGATCATTCTCCCTTCATTTCTACAACGAACGCAGGTGCAAAGGGGAGAAACCTGCTGGTGACCAACTCAAGCCAAAATGGAGCAACTGGTAGGTGATCACACCCAAGTAGGCATACAAGGAGCATTGGTCCTAAAACTGGCTCATATGATGCAATTTAGGGCTAAAATTATGGGGGATGAAGGGGAAATGCTTAGGGGTTTGTGCAAGATGGTGACAAGGGGGAATAGGATGTTGATTAATCCCATTAGGAGGCTCACTGGTCGGATGTGAAAAAATGGACTATAACAAAATTCCCCCTAAAGCGCAAAGTCAGAGATGATGACTGACGACTGAAGTGCTTTACCTTGTGACAAGTCGGGATCAAGGACAACCGGTGAGCCTCATATGTTACAATACATTTACAACATGAAATCTTTGTTTATCGAGGGATGCATACCCATACTCAACTCATAAGATAACATAACATGTACAATAATCAAAAGATGCGTCCACAGATGAAACTAGTGGACCCATGACTGGATGACTGTCTATGTGATCAAGGCCATCATACATTGTGATCTTTGTATAAATCCTAAAATCACATCTTGGATGGATGAAACTAAATCTGGGGTCTTCTATCTCGTTCACACGACCAATCAATGTATGATTCTAACCATGTGAATCAATGAGCTGGAGTTGAACATGGTAGACACCATCTAATTACCAGTCAATGATGTAAGTCGTTAACAAATGTGAGAGAAACCACCAATGATGTTAATGGCTCTCAAGGTACTATAGTAAAATCTGTATGGTATGAATGAATGAGTTGATCTCAAACACCACACAGAACCTTTCGGTTGATGGCCACTGTTGTAAACCTACTGTTGAGAGTGAGGAAACTTGTCATTGATGTTTGAAAGCACCAAGGTACCAAATGTGTGTTTCTAAGTTGACTTCCTGGATGATGTGTTGATGTCGATAGGAAGCAACCCGTCACAGGAGGACCTTGATGTATCCCCCATCAACAACAAGAAACGTGTATGATGATTGAGACAAAATGATCAAAATGATGTTGACATGACACTGAATCAATAAAGGGAGACATGAAATGAAGGCTTAAGAGTATTGTAGCAGAGATCAACTGAATGACTTCTCTTGAACACATCAGTGACTCTGAATGGAGTTGGCAGCATTGACCCAAAACCGAAATGGAGGCTCTGAAAATGGTATGATAACCAAACGATAAGCATACTACCCATCCCAATAGCCACAAAAATGAAGTGGAAAAGTGTCGTGTTTAAGAGAGACTTGCTTCCATTAGAAAAATGGAATCCCTTATTTTCCCAATTTCCCTAACCATACTGGTCAGTACGTCTTTACTTTTAAACAAGCTTAAGGAGGATAACATATGCTGGATATGTAAAGTCACCCTTCGAATGAATCCCTTTGAGTATATTTAATGAACCCTGAGAAGGAGTGGTTCGGCCTTGTCATGATTGACGAGTCCATCATTGTTTGATGTTTTTATGAGTCCAACTCGACAACTTTTCCATGTTTAGAGAGTTTGAATAAGAGGCGAAAAGGAAAACTCCATATGTCACTTTTTGTAGGTTATCCCTTAGGTCCGAAAAGGTAGAAAACGATACCCAAGAGAACCTCTTAGCCATGTTCGAATAAGGTATTCCTTTTTTGTAGTTAGTCTATCTCAGTCCAGAAAAGGGTTAAAATTATACTGAGTAGACGTATTTTCATTTACTTTTACGAGTTCGAACAGACAAGTGCTCGACAATCTTTTCATATTTTGGGAGTCTGAAAAGAGTTGAAAGAGGACTCCAAGGGGGGTTCCTTTTTCGTATGTTTATAGAGTCTGAAAAAGAGAGAAAAGTATACTCTTTGGTCAAAGTAACGTATTCAAAACATAATTAAAAAAAAACCTACCAACAGCTGTCAACCTGCTCAAAACACCACAAGAAGGATTAAACATACATGTTTCATAGTAAAAATGAAGCATATCTATGCCAAAATACTAAAAATGAATAAAATAATGAGAAAATGACCATAAATATTCAAAATGACTTTAATTTTCACTATTTCACATTTTATCTTCAATAGTGAGTATTTGGAGCCCTTTTTCCCTCAATCTTCTGTAGCTGATTGTGGCCAATCCAGGGAACCATTTTAAGTGTTGCCGCTTCCAGCTAGGAACTAAAACCTTTATTTATCTTTCCATGGTTAATTTTTGTGTTTTCATGCAAAATTTTGAAGGTTTTGAGGCCCCTACGGTTCATAAGAAATTCCCTGGGACCAATGCACCCCCCTGTGTAGAAAAAAGGTGTTGCATCTAGGTAGAGAAACATTGCAGATAGAGGTGAAATGCTATGGCAGACATTGTTGGGGTGCGTTGGACACATATGTCCAAGTTTTATTTCAGTTTTGCCTCAAATTTTGTCATATTTTTTGCATGGGAAAGAGGTTAAATTAGGGGAATTTTGAGGTCTAAAATGGGCCTCGTAAGGAAATTATAAATTAATAGTGGAAATAATAAAATAAGATTAGATTACATCATCAAATTTTAGAGGGAAAAAAGAAAAAATGATTTTTTCCAACTCTTATTTTCAACTTATCTCCCTATGGTTTTACTCAAATTTCGAGCGGAAACACTTGTTGGACCCAAAATTTCATTCCTCATCCAAGGAGTACCCATGTTTCATACTTTGGATGGACCCTACTACCCGAAAAATGAGAAATATATGAAAAACGTGATTGCAATCACATGTTTTCATGTATTTCCCATTTTTCGTGTAGCAGGGTCCATCAAAAGTATGAAACATGAGTACTCATTGGATGAGGAATTATTTTGCATTCAACAAGTAATCCCGCTTGAAATTTGAGTAAAACCTTAGGGAGATAAGTTGAAAATACGAGTTGAAAAAGTAGTTTTATTATTTTATTATTTTTTAATCTTTTTACTTTTTTACTCCAAAAATGGTGAATCATACCCCATGGTTCACATCATCATCTTGAATCCTACTTATTCTTATAAAGTTTATTTTGGTTGTACATTTTTCTTAGGAGGCCCATTTTAGACCTCAAAATTCCCCTGATGATGGATTCCTTGTTGATGTTTCAGGTACCCATTAGCACAAAATGGCATTCATTTGGAGAGAACAGAACATGAGGAACAAGATTTGAATGCAGAAAATTACCTTGTTACCATCCAGGCGCTAAAAAATTATGGGTTATTAAAATTATTCTGGCTTCCTGGTATGAGGCTACAGATGGAGTTGTTAAAATACCTTGTCCATTCATGGGATATTCAGGAACAAGTGTTTGTTGAAAATGGCAACAAGAAATGCTAAAAATAGCATCTCAGGTACTAGAGTTGGATATAGCAACAAGGAATGAAAAAATGGAAATGCTAAAAATAGCATTGCTATAAATAGTATTTCAGGATAGATTCTAATATTAGTTAGTCCCTAAACTAAAATTGAGAAGTAAAATTCGAATTTGATCTTAGCAGATGTTTGTAACATGATTAATTAATTGATCTTGAGTTAATTAGTTGTAAGAAATCAAACATGAAATCTATGTGAAGACATGCAACAGTTTCTCCATCGATTGAGGAAGTTATCCCTTGATTAAAGGAGATCAGGATGCGTTGTACTTTGAGTTGTAATTAGTTAGCTCAGTTAACTGAATTAAGTCCAGTTATATTAGTTCAAATAGTTTGTTGAACTAATTGTGAGCTCTGTTAGTTGATGCATGCATGCATGTAACTGCTGCACTTTAGACAACTGAATAATCTCTCATAAATAACTCATGCATGTCAGTTCAGTCAGAGATCTAGTTGAGATCAGAGGAAGGGAAAATGTACTATCAGTTGGAGGATTTTTCCTATATAGGAAAATCATCCATGCAGAAGGAATTATCTCCTTCAGGACTGCGCAATTACTATTGAGTTTAATGTGTTGTGTGAGATGTGAATTCACACAGGTGGCAACAGTGGACCCCAGGATAAATTGCGTAAGGAAATAGGAGGCTTGGAGGGTAGAGGAGAAGGTTTGTGAGAAGCCTTTGATTGTCTATGAGTAGCAGCGAGGGATTGTACTGAGAGCTGGATAGCTTGTGACCTAAAGCTTTGTGTAATCCAGAGATATTTCCACTTGTATGATAATACAGAGATCAGGGTTTTTAGTTGAGGCTTTCCCCAAAGTATTCTTTTATGTTCATGTGTGATTGATTTCTCTTATTTTGTTATATGTGTTCTATTTGATCTTGCTCATATTCGATTAAGCTTCCGTAAGTTTGTTGTAGAAGTAGATCTTGTATTTTGCTTTAGTATATTGCATAATCTGTTGATCTATAGTGAGAATTTCTACATGGTATTAGAGAAAAGGTGATCAAAGGAGAGAACAATATACAAGAAGGGAGAAGTTCGAATTTTGAGGTTCCTGAATATAGAAATTGAGTTCTTATCACATCTCAATTTCACCAATGGCGTTCAACGGTTTAAGACTCGAGTATGCCCTTGATGGTAGCTCGAATTATATAGCCTGGAAGGATTGCATGGAAGCAGTATTAGAGGATAACGGTCTAAAGGACTTCATTGATCAAGAAGTCCCCAAGACCGCAGCAACTAATGCTACAAAATTGGCAGAATGGAAGAAATGTGTGGCTAGACCAAGGAGAATCCTTCTGGAGGGAGTTCGAGACCACATAGTCTCGAGTCTCCATGGGAAGGAGACATTGTTTTCGATGTGGAAAACATTGAAAGATCTATATCAGAACAACAATAATCAGAGGAAGCTACTACTGAAAGACAAGCTTCGGAAAATCATGTGCGAAAAGGGTGACATGATCTTTACATATCTAAAAAAGCTCACCACCTGCAGGGACGAGCTTGGAAGTGTTGGGATCACAACAGCCGATGATGACATGGTGAGTCTTGCTCTCCTCGGTCTTCCTAAGAGCTGGCATAGCTACCAAGACTCGGTAAATGGAAGAGAGAAACCGCCAGATTGGGAATGACTTTGGTCGGATCTGATGCAGGAGGAGACAAGGAGAAGCACCAGAGATAGATATTCATCAAAACAAGATGATGAATAAAATCTAGCCTTAGCGAGTAAGGCAAAGAAAGGGAAGGAGAAGGATTCTGATCCCAAATTGAGTTCTTCCTATGGTGGGAAGAAGTTTGACAAATCGAAAGTGCAATGCTTTCATTGTCATGAGGTGGGCCATTTTGCTACAAATTGTCCACTGAAGAAATCCAAGAAGGGATCCAAGGAAGGATATGAAGGTGAGGCATTGGCGTCACAGTTCGAGTTGGATTTCACCCTCTTCGCATGCATGGTTTCATCCATGGTGGGATGTGTATGGTTTCTTGACAGTGGAGCTTCATTCCACATGACCGACGATAAGAGTTTGTTCAGTACCTTGGAGGAGAAAGATCTCCAGATACTCATAGAGTTAGGTAATGATGAAAACTATAATGTCAGGAGTAGGCACAGTTGTTTTTTAGAGGGAGCATGGAGCTCGCATTACCTTAACAGATGTGAAGTATGTGCCAGAACTGAAGAAAAACTTGGTATCGATCGCAATGCTGGAAGACAAAGGCTATGATGTAGTCTTCAGTAAGGGAAAGGTTTTCCTTAGACACGTAACCACGAGACAGGTGAAGAAGATCGGTTCACGAGTCAAGAACCTGTATTCTCTTGAGGTTCAATATGCATGCAAAGCTTTAAGGAGCAAGGAAACTGATAGAGACTTGGTGGTTGAGAGGGAGAGTACATTACGTCTCAACATGCAACACTAGAAGAAGTCTTAGACAATTGTGGAGGATTCACAATTGGTGAAGAAACTTCAGGAGGTTGTGGAGCAGCCACAACTGGAGAAGCCAAGAGGAGATCTAGTGGAGGCATCCACTCATGTAGAGACCTCCAGTAGGGGGAAATTTCGAGCCAAGTGGGCAGAGGGATCACATGCATCCATACCTCCAGGTAGGAGGTGGGGCGATGTGGAGTGACAGTCCCAAGAAGGTTGGAATAGGAGTAACATCATTGAGGTACCCAACCTCTTTGATTAGACCTTGCTATGGGAGCCCCGATGAGGTGTATCAGGACTGACTGAGTGGGTAGAGAAGATGCAGATGGAGCAGCAGAGAGAGCTACAGTGCAGGAATCCCAAGACAGTGTAAAGCTAGCAAGATGCAACAATGCGAGAGGCACAAGAGTGTTGCACCAGTGCAGGATGGCATAGATAGGTGTGCAACGGTGCGAGATGCATGGAGTGTTTCAATAACTCAGAGGTCACAAAGGGAGCACTTGTCAGCAGCAGAGGAAGCTTCAGCATCAGAGGATGTTTCTAGCCCAATAGGGCAGTCTGTTGGGAGATTTTTTTTTGTTTCTAGAGTTGCTGGAGCAACAACACTTGAGAGAAGTGTTGCATGCAGAACGTTTCAAAGATTCAGGATCGGGTTTGAGATGAATGCCTTTATTGTTGAGAGGGAGTGTTAAAAATGGCAACAAGAAATGCTAAAAATAGAAATGCTATAAATAACATTGCTATAAATAACATCTCAGGTACCAGTGTTGGATATAGCAACAAGGAATGAAAAAATGGAAATGCTAAAAAAACATTGCTATAAATAGTATTTTGGGATAGATTCCAATTTTAGTTAGTCCCTGAACTAAAATTGAGAAGTAAAATTCGAATTTGATCTTAGCAGCTGTTTGTAAAATAATTAATTAATTCATCTTGAGTTAATTGGTTGTAGGACATCAAACATGAAGTCTATGTGAAGACATGCAACAATTTCTCCATTGATTGAGGAAGTTATCCCTTGATTAAAGGAGATTAGGATGAATTGTACTTTGAGTTGTAATTAGTTAGCTCAGTTAACTGAGTTAAGTCTAGTTATATTAGTTCAAATAGTTTTTTAAACTAATAGTGAGTTCAGTTAGTTAATGCATGCATGCATGTAACTGCTACACTTCAGATAACTGAATATTCTCTCATAAATAACTCATGCATGTCAGTTCAGTCAGAGAGACCCAGTTGAGATAGAGGAAGGGACAATGTATTAACATTTGGGGGATTTTTCCTATATAGGAAACTCATCCATGCAGAAGGAATTATCTCCTTCAGGACTGCGTAGTTACTATTGAGTTTAATGTGTTGTGTGAGAGGTGAATTCACACAGTCGACAGCATTGGACCCCAGGAGAAACTGCATAAGGAAATAGGAGGCTTGGAGGGCAGAGGAGAAGGTTTGTGAGAAGCCTTTGACTGTCTATGAGTAGAAGTGAGGGATTGTACTGAGAGCTGGATAGCTTGTGAGCTAAAGCTTTGTGTAATTCGAAGATATTTCCACTTGTATGATAATAGAGAGATCGGGGTTTTTATTTTTTTTGCTTAAGGAAGAGACAGTCCTTCTATTAACTTAAGTAAAAAAAATATTTTACACATGTTACAACAAATGCCTAGAGGCAAAAACTCCTACAGAGGGGAGTGAAAATACCCTAAGTGCCCGAAAAAAAACCTCAAAAGAATCAGACCAAGACAAGGTCTAGATTGCCCAAAACTGATCGAAGAGCTATCTTCTAATCAATCTGATGGTCAAGAATCAACCCATGCAGGGGCGCAATTCTCAAGAAACCTAAAGTTGCCCAATCAACGCTGACCATTGATCTTCTCCTTCTAATCCAACGACTGTAGTCCATATTGCGCGGCTTAAAAAGCCCGCTGAATACTGCGCGATGAAGGCGGTTTTCTTTATTGGTCCTCTGCCACGTGTTGCTTCCTGAGTGGAATCGCTGGCTCTTCCTTAATACCGTCTTTGGTTTGGAAGGCACCCAATAAGGGTGGTAAACCATTAGTGGTTTTGTCCTTTCGGCCCCACCAACCTGCACACTAAAAGGTGACCGTTGATCTTCCCTCTCTAGATCTAATAGCCATAGACCAAATCAGCACACACAACTGCTCAAGAAAAACCTTAAAGTTGCACGATCAACCTTCATTGTTGATCCTTTCCTTCTGATCCAACGACTAGAGTTCATATCGCATGGCTTGACAAGCCCGCTGAATACCTTGCGATGAAGGCAGTTTTATTTTTCGGTCCTCTGCCACGTGTTGCCTCCTGAGTGGAATCGTCGACTTTTCATGAAAACCGTTTTTGGTCTGGAAGGCGCTCGATGAAGGTGGTAAACCATAAGTGGTTTTATCCTTTCGGCCCCACCAACTTTCACATCAAAAGGTGACCAATGATCTTCCCTCTCCAGATTTGACGACCACAGACCAAATCAGACGACACAATTGCTCACGAGATACCCAACGATGAAGGCGATAATCATTGTCCATTCACCTCCACACGCCTCCTGCTGAATGGCAGCACTTGTCTTCCAGGAAAACTTCTCTTGGGACAGTGGTTGCCCGAAGCAGGTGGTATGTCTCGGGCAGATATTGACCCCAGTAATATCTTCCTTTAACGCCTTCGTCTTCCATGGAATCATTCCTCTTGTGAACAAATATCTGCCTTTGTTTCTGGAAGCTCCCTTGGAAAACCGACAGTGCATCTCCACTGATGGGCCATCTGAAGTGAACTTATCCATCGTTTTCATAAAGTAAAATTCGTTCTCTTAATATTTCTTGATACTGTTGTCTGTCCCTGAGGGCCTGGGATGAGCATTCCTCCTTCAGCCTGTCATCCATTACCTCCTCCCACCAGAACCACAAGTCGATATGCTTGTTGCGAACCCCCTCATTGGCAAGCCAGTCGCAACTTTGTTGGCCTCCCTGCGGACATGCACCAGCCTAAGAGTTCTCAGCATTCTTAAGTGCGTTTGAATTCTTTGGTAGACTTGCAGAAGCCGCCAATGTCTTGAGATTTTCTCTGGTGTAACACCAACATTTATCCTCTTCACTGAGTTAATGACTAATTCTAAGTCAGTCTCAATGATGACATTGTGAATGTTGTACTCGAGCAGTATTTCCAGGCATAATTCCATTGCCATGAGCTCAGCCATATTGTTGGTAACTTTTCCTAGATAACTATGGAAGATGATTTGAATGTTTCCTTCCTCATCCCTCAAGACCCCTCCATATCCAGCTTCTCCTGGATTCCCTTTTGATGCCCCATCAATGTTAAATTTTAAAAAGCCATGTGAAGGGGGTTGCCATGAAGCCTTTTCTGCTGAGGTATTCTTGTTGATCTGCATAGAACCTTGAGGGGGATGAACATTGAGCTCTAACTTCTTCAGTATTCTGGCCTCTCTTTATCTGGTGGGTTTGCTAGTGTGTACACCTCCCAGGATGTGAACAGTCTCTTTGAGTTGTTTAAGGATTAGCTTAAGAATGCTGCTCACCGGACTCGCTTTATCCTTGAAAATCCTGTTGTTGCGCTCCTTCCAAACATTCTAGATTATGAATCCTAGGACCAGCATCCAGGTCGGAGTTAATGATCTCATTATTTGAAAATTTTTTCTGCCATTGTTTCAAAGTGGCATTGATGTCATTTAAATTTTTGTCTATCTGCTCGAAGAATTCTCCCACCCAATTCCAAAGTATTGTAGTGAAAGTGCATCTATTCAGGAGATGATTTGTAGTTTCTTCTTGTTGTCTACATAAGTGACATCTTGAGGGGCCAACAAAGCCTCTTTTTCTTAGGTTATCCCATGTCAAAATCTTGCCCCGTTGAACCAGCCACTTGAACAGTTTGACTTTCATTGAATGAGGATTATCCCAGAGTTCTTTCCACGTCTTATCAATGTTTGGAAGGTTAAGCCCTGAATCTATCCTTTTGGCCTCCTTAATGTTGAAGAGACCTACCTTGTTCTTCCCCATCTTAGTTGATCGTCCAAGGTTGAGGTCAAGATTTTCCTTTTATCTAAAAGACCTTTAAGGGCTATAGCTTGAGTGTGCAACATACCCATTCCACTATAGTTTGGAAGTTTCCATGTTCTCCATTTCTCATTGTTCCTTGATTGGTCCCAATAGTCACGTACCCACCTTAATCCTTTGTTGATGGTATTGGTGTGAATGTCTACTATTTTTTCACTTCATAGATTGTCCTCCTGCTACCAATTATCCTCCCAGAACCAGACCAGCTTTCCATTTCTTATCTCCCAGAAACTGTGATTTTGGACTAGTGCCCTATTCACCCATGCTCTATTCCAAATTGCAGAACCTTTAACTTGTCCTGTCATTTTGATGAGGTTATTCTCTTGCCACCCTCTTGCATATTTTTGCTTCCACAGTTTTTCCCAGGGGGCTTGTATTTCGTTTAGCCATCTCCACCAGATTTTGGCTCCAAGAACTCTGTTAAGAATTCCCGGGTCATGAAGACTCAAACCACCATGGGACTTAGGTTTGCATACCCTGTCCCATGCCACAAGGGCCCATTTCTTCTTTTCTTCACCTTTCCCCCAAAGAAAGTCTCTCTGAATATTTCTTATATTAGTAATTACACTAGTTGGTGCCGGAATGGTTGAAAGCATATAGATAGGGATACTTTGGAGGATAGCCTTAGTTAGAATCAGCCTCCCTGCTAGATTCAGTGCTCTATTTGTCCATTTGCTAATCTTATCTTTTAGCTTATTAAGAACAGGCTCCCAGATGTCCTTGTGTAGTGATTTGTCTATGAGGGGAAATCCCAGGTACTTCATAGGCAGTGATTCCCTTTGAAAGCCCAAAATTCTGGAAAGATTTCTTTGTATTGAAATATCTGTATTGAAAAAGAAAATCTTTGATTTAGTAATACTTACCTCTGTGCCTGCTACCTTGGCAAACTCACTCAGAATCTGCTTGAATGCTTTGGCTTCCTTGACAGTGGGTGTGCCTTGAAGCATAGTATCATCCACAAATTGCTGATGTGTCACTATGTCCCCACCTTGAGAGAGTCTCAGACCCTGAATTCTCCCTTCCTCCTTAGCAGCTTTGATTGCTCTCCCTAATCCTTCCATCATTAGAATGAAAAGGAAAGGAGAAAGAGGATCGCTTTGCCTGAGACCTCTAGAAGGCTTGAAGGTTTTAGAGGGAGAGCCATTGAGAAGAATTGAACAACTGGCGGTGGTGACTAGCGCCATAACCCATTGAATCCAATTGTAATCAAAGCCATAGGCTTTTAATATTGCTCTTATGTACGACCAGCTAAGTTTGTCGTAGGCCTTTGCTATGTCCAGCTGAATTATCATCCCTGCCTGTTTATTGGTGTTGAGTGAATGAACCATTTCATGTGCTTGTATTATGTTATCTAGAATTTGTCTCCCTTCCACATAGCCTGTTTTCTCCTCTGACACTAGGGTTGGGAGGAGTGGTTTGAGACGATTGGCAATTACTTTGGATATTATTTTGTATACCACATTGCATAGTGCTATAGGTCTAAATCTATCTGGAGAGGTGGCCTTTTCCTGTTTGGGATCAAGGCTATGAAAGATTCATTAAGCGCCTTCAATATTGTCTTAAAACGTTGAGAGTCTTCCACTACCCCCAGGATATCCAGTTTAACTATTCTCCAACAAGCTTTGAAAAAGTCCAGATTGAAGCCATTTGGGCTTGGTGCTTTCCCATTGTGCATCTCTTTAACGACTTCCTCAATTTCTTCCTCTGTAACTGACCTGTTGAGATTGTAATTATCTTCTCTAGTAACCAATTTAGGAATGTACTGAGCAAATGTTTCCATAAACTGGGTTCTGTCTTCCGAGGTTTCCTCAACAATTTCTTGAAAATGCTGGCCTAGAACCTTCTCCATCTCTTCATGAGTGTTCCTTTTTATTCCATGTTGATCTTTAAGTTTCACAATTTTGTTGTTGTTTCTGTGAGCTATGGTGGATCTGTGAAAGAATTTGGTGTTTCTCTCCCCTTATTTAATCCATTGAACTCTGGATTTCTGTCGCTAGAATATTTCCTCTTGAAGACATATGTTATCCCATTCCTGTTGGAGTGACTTTTCCTTCTCTTTCCTTTCATCTGTATAGCCTTCTGTGATAACAATATGGTTTATTTCCTTTAGTTTCTTTTCCACCTCTCCTTTAGCTTTGAAGATATTACCAAATTCCTTTTTATTCCACTCTTTGAGTTTTCCTTTAATGTGTTTGAGCCTGCAGTGTAGAAGGAACATCTTTGTACCTTGAAGGTGAAGCTCTTCCTTCCACCATTTTTCAATGTTTATAAGGAAATCTGAGTGTGTGAGCCAAGCATTCTCAAATTTGAAGGGGGAGTTCTTGGTTTACCAAAAAAATAAGCTTCCAATTGGATAGGCCAGTGATCTGAACCTCCAAAAGGTAGTATGTGCACAATAGTGCTATTTCCCATGAGAAGAAGTTCCTTTGAAACAATGAATCTGTCCAATTTTGACGCTACTTGGGTATGGCCCCCTCTTTTGTTATTCCAAGTGTAGATTCCATTGCTTGTTTCCATATCAACCAATTTCATATTGGTGATAAAGTTCTGGAATGAAACTGAATCTCTATCAAGTTTTCTAGTTCCTCCTTTCTTCTCCATGAGTGATTTTGTCATGTTAAAATCCCCTCCAAGAATCCAGGGTAGAGATGGGTATCTCTTCTTCAAATCCTCCAGTGTTGTGAGGAGTCGAAGTTTGTCCTCCATTGGCTGTAGACCATAGACATTGGTGATCATGTAACATTGTCTGTCACCCACTAGTTAGAAAATCAGAGGAAGGTGATCTCTGGATGCCTTTGCATCAATCACACCAAATTTCTGTGGATCCCATAGAGTGAGAATGCCACCAACATATTTATTTTCCTAAACTTCAAGGTATTCATATCTATTTGACCATTTTCTATGTTTCTCGCGGATCTTCTCCACTTAGCATCTTGTTTCCTGAATGAATACTATGTCAGGTTTTTCCTCTCTAATCCTATTACCTAGGTTCCTTTGTTTTCTTCTGCTCCCTAGTCCTCTAATGTTCCAGGTTGTGATTTTCATTGAAATGGGGTTTTAAAGGAGTAACTAGAAAGATCTTTCATCCTTCCTGAGTCAATCATGATTTTTCCACATTCCAATAGTAGTTATTTCTGTCTTTTTCTTCCCCTCCTTTTACATGGATTTTTTGTCAGTTTTCCTGTTATTAATCCTATTGAAGAAGTTCCTTTATTTTCCTGGTTATCATATTCTCTTTTGACTCCTGCAGTAGTTTGATGTGACTTGTTAAGGAATATTTATTGTACCTTGTCCACATCCTCCTGAGGGATGGAGTTTATTCCTAAGTTTCCTCCTTGTTCTAGGAACTTTTCCAGCTCTAGGTTCTCCCTTTCTAGGATCTCCTGTAAGTCTTGGTCTTCTGTACCACTTTCACTTTGAGTCATTTCCTGGTATTTTTCTATTTCCATGGTACTCAAAGGGTTCGTCATGTGTTCATTTTGTTCCTGAGTGAACTCCATGCTAGTCTCTTTTCCTTTCCCCCTTGTTGACTGATTCTCCTAAGATCTCAAAATTGTTGTGACTTCTTGTTTTTTTATCATTTGCAATATGGTTCTTTTGTGTCTTCCTTCCCCCTCCTTTTCCCTTTCCTCCTACTTTGGTGAAACATGTCTGGTCTTTCCCTTTGTTGGTGTTTAGGTTTTCCTCCCTTCTATTAAGAGGACAATCTCTAGATAGGTGCCCATGTTCATGACATTTGTGACATCTGAACGGTATATGTTCATAGTCAACTGTTTGAACCCACTCCTCATCATAGACTTCTAGAATGACCTCATCTAGAAGGGTTCCTGATAGGTCCATCTCCACACATATACGGGCATAGGAGGTGTATTTTCCCCGCAGAGTTGCCTTTGAGATTTTTAAGAAATGACCTAATTTATTTCCTATAGCTTTTAAAGACTCTGGCATCCAATAATCTAAAGGTAAAGAGTAGAGTCTAATCCATACCGGTACAGAAGTGAAGGTTTCTCGTTCTGGCACAAAGTTCATTGTCCATGGCTGCATGTAGAGACCAGCAGCTGCAAAGAAGTATGGTCCTCGTTCAAAAATCTTCGCTCTGTCTTCCATGTTCGTGAACACCACTGTAAAAAATCCTTTGGATCCAAGATGTATATTTAACTCCCCCTTTGGTTTCCAGTTGTATTTATCCAGTTGTACAATTCTTTCTCTGACGGCCAGATTCCCATAAATTTGCAAATGATGGCATAGTTTACCATGTGATCCCTGAGCGCTTGCAAAGATGGATCATTCAGAATAACCCGACATTTAGTTATGGTCTTGGGTTTGCAGGGCCCCATATTGGCTCTGTTCTCTATTCCCTAACCTTTGTCTTCCGAATTCTCCTCCTGTCAGTCTTCTTCGTGGGCCCCTTGATCTGAATGGAATTTGCTGCCTTCCACCTTTTGAGTTTCAGTGTTTTTTGTCTTGTCCTCCAAGGGTTGTGGCGGTTTATTCTTATTCCCTCCTCTTCCTCTGTTTGAAACCACATTATTGTAGGAGGGAGTGGAGCTCCCTCCTCCCTGGGCCTCCATGGGTACCTGTTGCCCTCTGTCATTCTCTTAGTTAAACCCTAAACCCTCTGTGAAACCCTTAAGTTCATTTACTTTCATAGCAAATTCAGTTTTTTACTTACAAGCACATTTAACTTTATTTTCACAGAGATCGGGGTTTTTAGCCGAGGCTTTCCCTAGAGTATTCTTTTGTGTTCATGTGTGATTGATTTCTCTTCATCTATTATACATGTTCTATTTGATCTTGATCATATTTGATTAAGCTTCTGTAAGTTTGTTGTAGAAGTAGATCTTGTATTTTTCTTTAGTATATTGCATAATCTGTTGATCTACAGTGAGAATTTCTACAATGTTCAGGTTTGGGGATAATTTACTTGAGATATAGGTGGAGGATATTGACTTTCTGACAGGTTTTTCAAAATGAGGTTCCCTCGTCTTTCTTGTAGGTAGAAGAAGTGGTGGTGAGACAATGCAAGACTGTATTGCTACCTATTGCATACCTCGAGCGCTTACTACTAGGGATGGAAAAATCAACATAAAGGATGTGACCCAATTACCTTTGAGAATAATCTTGTTCATTATTGTAAGATTGGTGGGTAGCTCAAAGCTACATGTAGCGAGAAAATCATACATGCAGTATGGGATAGAGTGTCTAGAGCTGAAAATATCCAATTGGAACAAGGGTGTCGTAGTCAATTTGAAGGAACAACTTACTAAAGCAAAGGAGGGGAAGTTGAAGAACTTCGGCTATGGCGTGATTTTAGTCTATTTTGCTCTAGAGAGGGTACTATTACTGTGGCCTCAACAGATTGTACTCAAGCCCATTGATTCGAGGATCCCACGGATGAGGAGTTGGATAGACCACATGAGCCGACATGCAGGTCCATCAACAATCAAATTTTTAGCAACATTCTTTGGATTGTTGTGCAAACAGTTCATCATTATTGATGATTATCCTTACGCAGGGATGGATTTCCATAATGATCCTGACCTCGAGTTGCCTAAGGGTGAGCAATGAGATGCTTCAGGTAAGATACTTTGACCATTAAGTTTTTAAAAGTTTTACGTTTTTTTTGTTTTTGTTTTTTTATGTTCCTGAGACTAAACTATTTGATGTTTTCATGCAGATATCAAACCTATTCGACCAGTAGGTGCTACATATCTCCATCGCTTAGAGAGACAACCATAGGAGGAGGTAATGGGAGTAGTACAGTTCAGTGTAGCAAGACGAGATGCACTACAAGATCTTGAGGTAGCTAAGATCCTATCAGAGGTGGAGCACCACATGGAGGGACTGACACATGGGATTGATGAGACCATGGTCGATCAACTTCCATTGCGACTTCAGTGACACACTATTAGAGTGCCTAGTCATATTGGTTGATTACAGTGCAAAATAGCTCACGCAATGTCATTTTATCATGAGCACCATTGATTTGTATAATTAGATGTTTTACATGTAGTTTTTATATGGGTGATGTAGCGATATGTGTCTCGGGGCACACATTTTGTAAAACCAAACTTTATATATATGTATATATGTATATGTATATATGTCTATATATATATATATTCAGTGTTTCCTAGTTCCTATTATGATTTCAATATGATTTTATGTGAATTGAAAGCTATCTACATTCGTTGCAAATGTCTATCTAAAAAACAATTAGCCAGGGCATATGCTAATGTGTTTAGATTTCTAGAAATATGTTCATATCGTATGAAATCGAAATGTCTTTCCAGAAGATGCACTGTCAAAACCATGCGAAGGATGGGAATATTTATCACTGAATAGATATTAGCGAGTTATAGTACTACGAGCTATGAGTCAAGTGTGATGACTATACGGTGGATACCATGTGAAATAGCATCAGATAGTAGCTCAACGATTGTGCTATACTCAATGATGTTGTTAGTAGAGTGACCCATGCTCTGGTGGATCAGTTCCAAGTACTACAACTAGCACCATCAACATAACCAATATATGGTTCAAGAGAGGTTGACATCTGCAATCCAAAAGTAAAAAGAATTAATAGACACCATGGGAAACTCTTAAAAACACATTGAAAACACACTCAACACACCTATAAACAGTATGTACATAGTCTACTATGCATGGGGATCAAGAATAGTATTTGAGGTACAATCCATTTCTAGGCTGCACCAGTGGAACTTCATCGAGGTCTACTAACTCATATGCCCCTTTTGCAAGGAAACACTTTACAATGTATGGGCCCAACGACATAGGCTAGAAATTTCCTGGACCTAACTTCTCAGTCTCTTGGTCATATAAGAGAACCTGGTCTCCTTCTTAGAAGACTCTAGGCTTGACACTCTTGTCATATCGCGCTTTTATGGGTATTTTATGAGCTTGATTGGAAAAAGTGGCATCGCGCTAGGTTTCATCCAAACGAGTTAGATGTAAAAGATGCTCCTCATTTGTGGAAGTAGCAGGAAGAAGTTCGATATCTAGTTTCAGTGATGGAATTTCACATTCACTGGGGAGGATTTCTTCTAGACCATAAAGCAACTGGAAAGGTGTGAATTTGGTAGTAGTCCTAACCGAGGTTTGGTATGCCCGCAAGGAAACAAAGAAAAGCAAGTGCCAGTCTGATTTATGGACCCCTATCATATGTTGAAGCATAGTCTTAAGAACTTTGTCGATAGCCTCATCTTGTCTATTAGCCTGAGGATAATAGGGAGTGGAATTTTCATGTGAAAGTCCCAATTTGGCATCTAATTCGATCATCATATGGTTCCGAAACTGCTTCCCATGATCCATAACAATCGCTCGCAGAACATAAAACCTAGCAATGATGTGATTGAAGGAAAAGTATGCAGTTGTTTCGCTAGTGTTGTTAAATGTAGGGATCGCTTCAGCCCACTTAACAAATTAGTCAACAATGACAATGATATATCCATGCCCTCTGGCCGAGTGAGAGTTACATGTTATAAACTCATTTCCCCATTTCGCAAAGGAGCCAACAACTACAACGTGATACATAAAAGTCTCAACAAAATTAGGTAAATATACATCACTGAGACTGTCTTCAATGGTATCTGGTGAGTAACTATGATGATGTTCGTCCCATGGTGTGTCATCTGACATCATGATCTCCATGATGTTTTCATCGGCAGAGAATATACGCAAGAAAGGATCGAAAGATGCTCCATAATTGAGTGATCAATCTACCGAATTGATTGAAGAAAAAGTATGGGTGCACAAGCCGAATACATGGCTTCATAATCTTGCTCAATGGGGCTAAGTGACATTTGGTCACCGAAAGTTTTGATGTTAGTTTCATCTGGTACAATCCATGGATTAGCCAGGGTCGTAGAGGATGATATCATATTTATATAGGAAACTGAACGGGAGGAGTTGGGAAGGGGAGGAGGAGGGAGCGAAAAGGTTCTCATAAGTGATGAATCCTTCAACAATCCAACTCTGACATGATGACAGAAATGTAGGGCTTCCCCTGCAAGAGGGACAATTCCAGTAACATTGGAATCAAAGGCAAAAAAGGTGAGTTTATTTATGGCTACGATCTCGCTTTTATGAGGAAAGGTGATAATTCGAAAGTAAGTCAAAATGATGACAACCATAGCATCAACCCATGTACGTCTGAGTAGAATATTATAATCAAGAGGTTTGTCAATAACTTCTACTTCAACGGAAATGGTTTTCCCCCAGTTCCACTTGGAGGGAATTTATAATCCCACAAGGTTTATATGTCCTTCCATCAAAGGATTTTAATATGGTGGTCGATTGACTCAATTTGGGTGAACCAACCACCTTCCAGCAAGACAAAGACATTATACAAGTTGAGGCGCCAAATGGGGTCGTAACTTGGCATATGATCTCTGTTTGATGCGCACAATACCTTGTTAGAAATATTTATCTGAGGACTACAACTTATGAGTGATCAAAACTCGTCAACAACCATTGTTGGCCTTGGTTTTCCCAAAAAACATCGTTTAGGGCCTCAAAACGGCTCCGGAAGTTCAGGACCAGAAAAATGCCAAAAATAGTAAATTGTGCTACAATTAAGAAACTGAAAAACTGAAAGAGGTAGTGGTGGGCATCCTAGTGGAATAGGAAGGTGGCCACCAACATCCACCTGGATCAATCCATTATCTACAATATAATGATGAATGTTTTTACCATGGACGACAACTTGAATCATAAAAAATAACTGAGCAAGAAGTCGAGGGGTATAATTTCACATGGTATCAGAGCAAGTAATTAGAGACAGAAAGGGAAATTCAGTTATGCATCAAGACCACAGTGCAGAGGCATCCACCTCAGGGGACTCACGTAGATTTTCAGAATATTGCACAAGAGAGAGAGATTTCGATTTTGTTAAGAAATTTACCCAAGAACATAAATTAATTACCGAGAGGAATAAATATAAAATTAACCAGCAATAACCCTAAACACATAAATATACATGTTTATCCGGGAAAACCCCAAATCCGGGGAAAAACCCAATCATAATGAAATATCATTATCCTTGGCCAAAACCCTGGCCAATCCGGCCAAGTGAGCCTTCACCACTCACCTCCAGGCCATGCATTACAATGAAGTCCTTCCAGCCTTTTATAGGCTCCATTACATATAATACCATGGGCAGAATACCATGGGTGCACAATACCATGTGCCCCAAAACCATCACTATTTAACCTCGTAAACTTTTGACTCTATCCTGAGTCAAGTTTACCTAACAATTGGTTCCCCAACCTATGAGCTTGCTAAGTATGTTGCTAAAATTCTTAAGCCCCTTGTCAGAAATATTGATTCCTTCATCAAAGACTCCCACAATTTTGTGAATCTTATTAAAAATGAGAAGATAGAGCGTGATGACATTATTGTTAGCTTTGACGTAGTTTCCTTATTCACCAAGATTCCTCTTGATGAAGCCATTCAAGTTATAAAATATGTTACTGATCCAGGGACTGCAAAATTGGCTGAAATCTGCTTGAGGTCAACTGTGTTCACCTTCCAAGGAATATTTTATGAGCAGACATCTGGTGTGGCAATGGGATCACCCCTTTCGCCAATCGTGGCCAACCTTTACATGGAATACTTTGAAAAGAAAGCCCTTGAATCCTACCCCTTAAAACCAGGCTGGTGGAAGTGATTTGTCGATGATACCAATATAAAATGGACTCATGACAAAGCAGAACTTGACAAGTTTTTCATGCACCTAAATTCTATCTCTCCAGAAATAAAATTCACTATGGAAATTGAAGAAAACATGAGCATCCCATTTTTAGACGTTCTCATCATCAGAAAAGAGGACGACTCTCTAGGGCATAAGGTATTCAGGAAGTTAACCCACACAGAAAGTTACCTCCATGCTGATTCCCACCATCACCCGGCTCAGAAGTTTGGTGTTCTAAACACTCTTGCTATCAAAGCCCTTCGGATTTCTGACTCTGAGCATCTAAATGAAGAAAAGAATCATTTAGTCGCAATCTTTAAGAGTATAGGCTACAAGGAACAGGAGATTAAAAGAGCCATAGAGAAAGCTGAGAGAAGGTTGTTATCTCATGAACCTAAGGCCCAAGACCAACCTCAGTGTGGTAAGGTCTTTCTACCTTATATCCATGGAGTTACAGACAAAATCGCTAAAATCCTAAAGAAGAAAAACATTATCACACATTTCTTAGCACCTGGAACGATTAGGCAAGGTATGAGGTCTGTAAAAGATGATATTGACAAACATCAACTTAAAGGAGTCTATAAAATAGATTGTTCATGTGGAAAGAGCTACATTGGTGAAACAGGTCGCTCCCTACAGACGAGGCTCAAGGAGCACGGCGCCGATATTAGGAATGAAAGGTCTCGTACTTCAGCCTTGGCAGAGCACTCCTCAAAAACAAAACACCATATCTGCTTGGAAAGCGCCTCAATTGTCGCAATGGAGGAGCAGCATCAGAGACGAAAGATCAGAGAAGCACTCGAAATTATCAAACATCCTCATAATCTGAATAGAGACATTGGCTTGGAGATTAGCGGGAGCTGGCTTCCCTTGATCAGGGAAATCAGGATCGCCAACACATCCCAGGTATAGCATATCTTTTACCTTTATCATTAAATAAATAATAATTATAAAAATAAAAAATTAAAAAATAAAAAACAAATAATATATATATCAATTAAAAAATCAATTAAATTTAATATATTAATATTAATTAAATTAATTAATTAATTTAAATTTAATATCTAATTAATTAATATATTAAATAATTAATTAATTAATATATTAATATTAATAATTAATAATTATTAATTTAATTTAATATACTAATATTTATTATATTAATTAGTTTAATTTAAATATAAATACTAATTTAATTTACTATATTAATATTAATATATTAATATCAATATTAAAATTTAATATTAATTAATATTAATTATTGAATTATATTAATTAAATTTATAACAAATAAAAAATAAATATATATTATATCTATATATATAATATATATATATATATTATTTTAGCCCTGAAATAAAAATTTTAAATCAAAGAACCTTTTTAATTATCAATACAAAATTTAATATTTCTCTACATTTTGAAAGTATTATATTCACTCACCTGTAAAATTAATACTATAAAAAAGCTCAACAATAAAAAAAACAAATGATTGAATGAATAATTAATTAAAAAAAAATTTAATTAAAATTAATCATTCAAGCAGACATTCTGCTAATCCTAAAATTTTTTATCCACATTATTATTTATTCCCTTCTAAGCAGCTCTTCTTTATCATCATTCAAAAGTCCTGATGATGGATCCCAGTTGGGATTTGAAAAGTTGGCATAAAAATGTTCATACTGTGGGTTCTCCGGTAACTGATTCAAAAGATACAAACCACAGATCTCTTAAATCCAGAGTCCGCACTCGCATAGGGGTAGTCATCTATGGCCACGAATTGTTGCTCCCACTAGTGGAAGAACTTGTCATTGATGGTCGCCCAAGTGACTTCACCTTCGCCAAGTCGCTTCATTAGATTTTCCCATCTAGCCATCCGAGGATCCCTGGGATTTCCGATGGTGGTAGATACTCTGGGTCGTAGCACCAGAATCCTCTCAATGAAGAACGTGCAAAGGATTCTACCATTTCCAAAGTTCTTCATCTTCCCATGTCTAACTAAACAGTTGTTTCTTCACGTTAATCAAGAATGTTATGCACCAGTTGTAAACAATCAGTCTCGGGCATTCTACTGCCAAGAACATAGTAGGCCGTGAAGCCTGATGTAGTGGGGATGAACCTGCTAATCTGGAAATAGTAAAGAAGATGATTTTGATAGGTAAATTTTTTTATTTCCTTGGTAGGAACTTGCGATCCAACTTTTCCTATATTTTCTGCACAATATACAGAAATGTAATCTTCAATGGTAAGGCCTCCACGGGCCCTTCCTTTTAGATCAACTACTTCCCCCCTTCACGAAAGCCACCTTATGAATTATATGTACTCTAATTCGATCTGTAAAGGCATATCATCTATGATGAAAGTTCCCTACTCTACATCCCAATAATGAACTAACATTTCTAGCAGTCGAGCTTGTGTCTTCATGTTGGGCATCATGAAGAATTTAAGTAAAAGATAAAATTTTTAATGCACCCAATGATTCTTGATCTTGTAAAACTACATTTTCAACATATTTATGCTCTCTTTCTCTCCAAATGATATAGCTCCTACAAAATTGAAATATTTTATCCATTGCAATTTTGGATTTTCATTTTCCTTTGCGTGTATGCTACTTTTCTAAAGAACAATCGCGTACGTACACTAATTTTACTATGAAAACTAGCGTATAGGGATTTATATATGTGATCTTCATAGTATTTGACTCGCATACAGGCTGAGAAGAATTTCAAATAAAAAAATATCTCCTCAAAATCCATTTAAAATCTTGAACTTTTGAGTCAATTGAATGAGTTTAAGGGGTAGAATTATCTGGAGACCGTATATGCCGAGTTCGTTGGATGATTTGATTGATGTGGTTTGCCTAAATTTTCTCCAAGAGCCCTCTTCTCAACATTTGAATGGTAAAAATTAGTTTGGGTGAGTTTGAAAAGTCTTTTTATAGCCAAATTTTGAAAATCCACTTTTCTAAAGTTTAGAATTTGTATTTCTATAATTTTATGAACTTTTGATTTTTTTTTGAAGTGTTGGAAAAGGTCGTTTTTCAAGGCATTGAAGACTTCGTGACTTTTTCTCCACTGCTTTGACTCCATGATCGCTGACCTATCATGGCAGGTATAATTTTCTAAACTCACATACAGGTTATGACATATCACTTTTCCATTGCATTATGCATTTTGACCTCATACTACGATATTTAGCCATAGGGTTGACCCCATTATGTTTTGATTTGTAAACCACTTTCACTCACCATGTTATAAAGTCATAACATTGTGGTAGAGCCTTTCCTTCCATAGGCTTCCTAGTTAGATCCTCGCTGACATATTTCACCCATACTGTAAGTATTGTGTAGGCTCAGGATTCCTATTTAGTCCCGCCATGACTTTGCATTGAAGCTTCATTCTTCATCTTCTTCGCTATTTTCTGGATTTATACCCTAGAGGCTCCTGTGTTTTAAGTTATACTACTGCATTGCATTTTGACTACTTTTACCTTTTCTGGCCTTAAACTAGCTTGATTTGGACTCATGTATAATCCACTTTTGACCATGACCTTTTGCAAGTTCAAACCATGCATTCATTAGCCTTTACGACTTGACACCTATTTTTTCAGTGGAAAGAACATTCCCCTGAGTGTTGATGACCAGCATCTGCCACCTTGCATTGAGAATAAGATTATTCCAGTCCCAGGATCTAGTGCATTTTCCGATGAAACTCGTTCTTTCCACTGTATTATAGGGATTCTTTTATTCCTTTTCAGGCTTTAAATATGAAAAAGACAAAAAAAAAACCAAATATTCCAAAAA